>JAMLFT010006504.1:0-15960 GCA_026544285.1 Pachyrhizus erosus
GAAAATAAAATATGGTTAGGAGAATAAATAAATATAGAAAAGAAAAAATTTCCATATTTTTTTTCTTCTAATTAATAGATAATTATTAATATTAAAATAATTAAAAAATTTATATATATTTATTTTATTTATCACTTTTAAATTACAGAAATAAAAGTAATTGGGTAAACAAGGTATGAGAATTTTTTTAGAATTTTTAGAAGTAAAAACAAATTTATAAAAATAAAAATAGAAAAACAAAATAAAAGAAAAAGAAAAAGAAAATAAAAGAAAAGAAAAAGAAAAGAAGAAAAGAAAAAGGGGAAAGGCGTTGGTAGGGGTCGAACCCATGACCTTGGAGAGATAGAGAAGCGCATAACGCCAACTGTGCTACTCACGTGGGTAGCAACTTGAGCGCTTATTAAAAATAAATGGTATAGGCACGTGGGAAAGTTAAAAATAAAAACAAAAATGCGAAAGGGGGATAGCTGAGATTCGAACCCGTTCCCCCTTAGGCGCTTAAGAGTTAGGAGAGAGTTTTGTTGCCAATTAGACCGCTAGGCCCATCGCTGACTATTTCTCGAATAAAATAACTTTATCCCTTCCTTCTGAGTCATCTTCTTCAACCTTCTTCCAAACCGCCATTGACGAGTTTCAAAAACTATGCAAACTGCTGCCCTAGCACAGCCTACAACTGTCGTGACTTAACAAACCTATCTTAGGCTTAAAACGAATAAAATAACCACTGTAGGCGGTGGCTGGAGGCTATAAATAGCCATAACCAAAAGCTTGAAAACTTAGAAAATGCATAGAAGAAATTTTATTCAAATTTTCTCTCTGATCCACCAAAATCCTTCAAATCAATCCCATTAGCTTCGTATAGTACTCAAAAATATTTTAGGAAGGAGAAATCAAAGTAACGAGCTTAGAAACATGAAGAACATCAAAAAACCCGAGCCTTCATTAAAGGAAATTTCAAGCTTCGAGTTAAGGTAGGAGGGATATTCTTTTCTTCTGATTTAAATTACAGAACTATTCTATTTTATGTATATTTCATTTCTGCTCAATTATGAACTCTAAAACTCAATGAATCGCTAGAATTGAAGAGAAAACTTCTATTTTGAACGAAAGAAAAACCTTCTTCAATTAGCCACAAGAGAGCCTCTAAGTTCAAATTGAAACTTAGAATAAGTTCGCCTTGAGTCAGGGAATGATTCTGTAAGGTTAATTAGGCCTAACTCGGTCCAAAATGACTAAATGACCAAAATGCCCCTCCTTTTAAAAATTTCTTTTAAAACTGTTTTGAGTGATTTAGGCTTCAAATGATCTCCAAAAATTCTGAAATTTTTACCCAAGACTATATAAAAAGGGAGGAACAGTCTAGAACAATTATTTTTGAAAATTTAATTGAAATAAAAATTATTTTTATAAAATACCAAAAATACCCCTACTTGAATAAAAAATTATTTTTGGACTCAATTTAGGAGAAAAATCTTAGTAACTTTCTCAAAACCTTTCATTACATTGTATAAGACCTGTAAAAATTTTCTTTGACCAAAGAATCATTAGAAATAAAATTTATTTATGAAAATGACCATTTTGCCCTTAATTTTGGAATTAATTAATTTTTCCACAAGAAATGCAGTTTTTTTTGGTCTAATAGTAGGAAATATCAAATATCTTACTTATTATAAAATTATATGAAGGAAATCCATTGGAAATGGGATCAAAATAATACTTTGAACAAAATTCCCAAAATACCCTCAAAACTGCAATATATGAAATATTTCGAATTTTTGCAAACATGGATAGATTTTTCCTTTTACAATTATTAAGATCATAAAGATAGGTTGAAACTCACCATAAAGGGAAGATCAAAGAATTTAAAAAAAAAATTCCCAATTGAGAAATGACCAAAATACCTATATATTCAACTGTACTCATTACTTTCTATTTTCTCATTCAGAAACTCTGTCAAATTTCTTAACTGCCCTAATAATTGCATACTTGATTGTAAATCTCAAAGGATTGAAGGTTCTTTAAAAGGAAATCATGGTTGATAAGAAAAAACATCTTTGTACTGCAAACCTCTTGTAAATAGGTTAAAAATGTTTAATGGATCTTCTTTGATGTTAACCAAACAAATAATACATATTTATTATTAAATCAAATCAAGAAGTAAGTATATCAATAAGTCTTCATAAATAGAAGAGATCCCCCTCAGGCTATAGACAGATCTATTGATGGTCGATTGAACAAGCAAGAATCTTCATATCAGGAGATTATAGGGATCTGGTACCTAGAAGACTTGATCGACTGAAGTAAGGATGGATAAATAGATCGAGAGTGAGATTAAAGAATGGAGAAATGAAATGGGTTGACTACAGAAGGTACCTGAGGAATGTATGTAGGTTGTGGAAGTCCTTGGGGGTGTTTAGGCACCAAGTTTGTGAACTACTAGAATTAAGGAGTCACAATGTCAGCTTGGTAACCTCGACAAAGCAGAGCATTACCAAAGTCAGTAGAGAGTATCTAAGCCATGTACCAACTTGAGATATGTACTCTTGACCGTCACCCAAAAGTGTTGCAACTTATGGAATTACTAATACGATTGCATAAGTCCTCTGGTGAAAAGGAGTGAATGAGGCAGCAAGGGATCCCTAAAATCGATAGAAATTTATCTAGAACACGAGACAGTGAGAGGAAATCGATATATTTACATATGTGTATGTTTTGTATATGTTTAGGCAGGTACCCAATACTATATAATTAAAATTGAGAATCAAAGATTCACTCCTACACTAACCATTTCAAGAGAAGATGTCTGAAGAATTCCATCCACTATTCCATCTGTCAATAACTCCCCTATGTGGGCGGTGGACTAGAGATCCATTGTATCAATTGTATACCTATACTAGATATGTTCGTTTCACTTTCTTTCATGCAACCCTGTTAGCTCCCACATTTTATGGACAAATTGATCTCTCGATCATGTTAACACAGGTGGAACCACCAAGGGTTTCAGAATCACCTCCTAGTTTTCCATCCCACCCTAGAAGCAGAAGACCACGTAACTCTTCCACTGGCCATGCTAGGCATAGAGTAGCCAGATTTGCGCCTAGAATTGACATATCTGAGGAAAAGGATCCTTCAGAAGATCCGGTAGACGATATTTAAAGTTCTTCTTGTTGTAATATTAACAACGTAACTTAGAAACTTTTACTTAGTAGAACAAAGTAGCTTTTATGTATATGCATTTTGAGTAATGAAAAAGTAGTCGTTACAATATGTATGCTGGAGTTCTTTTTTAAAATAATAAAAAAAATGAATAAGCAAAAATCAAAAAGTGCTACTCGAAGGGAAAAACCTGATGTATGAAATTCAACGTCTTAACCACTAAGCTAGATCACTTTCAATTCTATAAACTTACTTTTCCTTTCCTTTAAGATAGACTCAGCTAAGTCATGTCGCCCTCTGCCATTGTCTGTAACCTCGCTTCCTTTTTCTTCGTCTTGAGCTCCCATCTCCTACAACTCCCACTCTGCATTTCTTCCTCGAGTCTTCTTCTTTTCTTACGCTACTATGAGAGAACCCCTGCCACCTGCAAGGCACGAATAGCTCAAGGCTTTTAAATAAGCCATCAACCTTCAACATGTAGGGAATACATTATCTTCCTCTCCCAACATTTCCCTCTTCTTAGAGTTTCAAGTCAAAGCCCTTCCCAAAGCTGTCAGAGCCATGACAGAAAGAAAAGTCAGATGTCAAGACGGTTCACCCATTGCTGAAATTACAAAGGCCGCCAAAATCTACCCAAACCCACTAGAGAAGCGTTGAAGGTAGGAGGAGTCTTTCTTCTTCACTTTATTTGCTAAATCTATTTATAACCTTTCTGGATTTAATTGATTGAGAATCATGTGTGTGTGCCTTTGGAAATTAGATTAAATTGGTTATGTTTGGAGAAACTGTAATTCAGGTAGCTAAAATTTTATGTGGAGGATTACTTGTGATTGGGTTATTTGCTTTTTTTTCTTCATAATTGGTTAAACATTGATTATGGAATGATATTTCGATTGTTGTGAGATGTTGTACTATGATTGGAGTTCGTGTTGTATTCCTTCAATTCACCATTACGAATGTTCATAGCCATTATTTTATATGTTTTTGAATCTTGGGAAAAATTCCAAATAATCCTTGAAAGATTGTAGAAATTCTTCTTTTGTTCATCATGCAGGATGCTGTTATTATTTTATAGAATTTGAAATATTAAAGTTTGAATTCAAAAATGCATCCTAGACTTGTGTAGCTTCTGGTAGTGATGAAAATCTGATTTTTTTTACTGAATTGATTTTGGAAACTTCGAAGTTGAATTTAAACTATCGTTACAAATTGGTGGTTATGGATATTACATGGAGTAAAATTTAATTTTCAAAATTATCCCTTTAACTAATTTCTAGGTGTTGATATTATTTCATATATCCTGGAATTCAAAATTTGGAATGTGCACCCAATAGATGTGATTCTCAGGTAGTGAGAAACCTTTGTTATATTTAGAGTTCAGTTTGAAATGTTTTGGCTGATAGGGATTACTAATTGATTTATTAAAGAATTGCTATTTGATTTATTTTCCAATTGACTTATTATAGGGATTGCTAATTGGTTTGTGAAAGAAAATTGATGACTGATTTAATTAAAGAAAATTACTATAAGCTAGTAAATGGTTGTAAAGTTTATGAAGTTTGGGATGGAGGATTTTATAGAAGATTACTATGTATAAATAGATATATAAATATATATATATACATATACCTTGGAAATGAAAAATATTGAATTTAATTCAAATATGTAACGGATTATTAATTTTCTTGGAATGGGAAATTAATGAATTAACCCTCGAGACATATATATATATATTTATATTTGTAAAATAATCTCTTATTAAGATAATAACGGTTAACTTGAATAGTAGGAATAATATGATAATAGGAATGAGATTTATAATAAATAATTTTATTAAATATGTAAATTATCGAAGTTAGAGATTAAATAAAACTCCTACCTTGGTTCTTCTAATTCTTGTACCTAGCCACTTATGTTCTTTTCCTTAATGCATGATTATAATTATTTTGTGTGATATAAATGGTGGAAGACGTAGTTTGGATAAAAAAAGAAAGAAACTCTTTATCCTTTCTTAATCACTATTGGTTATTATAGTTGTTAGAAGATAGAAACGAGATTCAAAATTATTAGTACTAAATGTTTACCTCTATTACTAAAAAAGAGGAAATTATTTGTTTGAGGCATCTTCTGAAAAAGGAACATGGTTAGGTGTCTTTGAGAGACAGAGCTTTAATAGGAGGGATGAAATGGGAAGATGTGCTAGTATCTTGATGGCAACGACTCCTGACATGGATCATAACTTTCGTATGTTGTGCCTTTTCAAAAAGCTTGAATTTTAAATAAAGGAAAGAGCCTGATTTTATACAAAGACTACTTGATAACCTAAAATATTGTTGAATGGTAAAGAGAAGTATCACCTAGTTACATGCATCATGTCAGTACCTAAAATGGAGACTTGGTCGCAAAGGTGGAGGAGGTAGTTGACAAATGATATGACAAAACTACGAGTGTGAAAATTGAGACTGGAGTATTGTATGGGTTGACTACAGTAGGTACTTGAGGAATGTCCAAAGGCTCTCGGTGAGTCCTTGGGGGTAGTATAAGGTGTCAAGTTGTGACGACTCTGAAATTAGAGGGATTTATATAACCGACTTGGCTTCCCCAATATAACAGAGCATTACCATGATTCAGTTGAAACTATCATGATTTGATGTACCAAACAGGGTATGTACTCCTAATCATCACCTAGAAAGCAAATATTAGATTAAATAATACGTTTTGTGTAAGTCCTTTCAGAGATAGAAATTTTGGAGGCATCGAGGGCCCTAAAATACGATTAGAAGAATATCTCAATACGCACGACGCGGTGAGGAGAGAGTATGTAATAATAGATATATTTGATCTTTGTGTTATTCCATGTTTGAGTGTGCTTGAGGATGAATGACTCACTCCTATGACCCCCCATTTTCATATATTGATGGTGGAAGTGAACCTGTCAGTTTCCAGGTGTTAGATGCAACTCCTAGCAAGGCGATGGGTACAGATCCTCATGGTTAGAAATGTCTTTTAGTTAAGAGGAGGCGACAAGTATACACTAGGCGAAGAGTTTGAATCTAGAAGATTGTATGAGAATGTTTTTGTAACTTGATATGAGCTATTTTTAATCCTTAGAGTTTTTGAATGTAACTGTCATGATCAATGGTTTACTGGTATGAGATTGATGATTTATAATTTTTATGATTTTGGTAATATTTATATAACCTCGAATTTGCATGTAATAATTTGTTTAGTTTCCACTTAAAAGAAAAACTGGTTATTATCATCATTGTCTATTTACTACTCTATTATTATGGTTTTCAATTTCTTTAGATTTTTTTTGAACTTATTTTTGAAAGATAAAAACTATGTTACAGATAATACTTCTGAAGCCTATAATCAAAACAAATCACCCTATCGTGAAAACCTTGCAAAAACTTCAGTTGACTGAAAGAATAATAGCATGGTTAATGGAATTGTCAAAGTTTGATGTCAACATGAGTAGTAGGGAGCAATTGCATCCAAAATAGAAGAATGATGACAAATGGTGGACAATCACATTGACGAATCTTCAAATAAGATTAAAAGTGGAATGGGTATTATAATTGAAGGGCCAAGAGACTTGACCTTAGAAGAATAACTTAGATTTGACTTCAACGCATCCAACAGAATATTAGGCCTTCATAGCCAAACTATCCTTAGGATTAGAAATGAGAGCAAAAAGAGTAAAGTGTAGGAGTGATTCTCAATTAGTAGTCGGACAACTAATTGGGGCATTCCAAGCCAAAGTGACCCAAATTTTAAAGTACTTTCAAAAGGTTAAAGGTTTGATGGAGAGTTTTGAACAAGTAGAGGTATGTCATATACTGACAAAACAAAATTTCAAGATAGATAGCCCAGTTAGCTAGCACCAAAAAATTGGGCCCACATAAAAATCATCATTCAACATTCGTTAACTAGTCCCAAAATGGAAGAAACAAGTGACAATATACAAATAGACATAAAAAAATAGATGATGAATGACCTCTCTATACACATACCTAAAGACAAAATAATTGTAGAGTGACAAAGAACAAGCCAAAAAGATTAAAGTGAAATCAGAAAGGCATATGCTTATTATGAGGGATCTATAAAGAAAAGGGTTCTCAACTTCACTACTAAAATATCTAACTAATGAACAAGCTAAATATGCCATGGAAGAAATTCATAAAGACATTTGTGGGGCACAATCTGGAGGAAGAATGATAGTGGCCAGACTCTTAAGAGTAAGATGCTATTGGCCCTGTTACATCCTACTTTTGATATAATTATAAATTAATTTTTTTCCTCTTTTTCTACTCATAATTTTATTTAGTTAAAATAAGATTTAGGAATTTAATTCCTATGAAAAAGATATCATCTAGCGAATATTGTTTAGAGAATAAGAAAAGGAGAAAATGAGAAAGAGAAAAGAAAAATTTAAAAGAGTTTAGTCAGTCAAAATTTAAAATTAAAATAAACTTACAAAGATGGAAATATAAATTAATTTATAAATAAGAAATTAAATTTATAATGCTCCAATAAAATAAAGGAAATAAGGAAAGAGAAGAAAAAATGAGAAAAATTATAATAGAATCATAATATAATTTTTAAGAGTTAAAAATAAATTTTAGGAATTAATTAAAATTAAATAAATATTTTTAGATAAAATAAATAATTTTTTACCAAATAAAATAAATAATTATATAAAAGAAATTTAAATCAACAAGAGAAAAATATAAATAAGTTTTTCGGATTTTAGGAAGAATTTGGAAATTTAAATGGAATTATTAAAATGAAAAACAAAAAACAAAAATTTGTAGAATAAGAAACGAAAATAGAAAAAGAAAAGAAAAAAAATAAAAGAAGAGAAGGAAAGGGAGAAAGTTGGAAATGGCAGAACAGGGAGTCAAACCATAGTCTTGGAAGTTAGGGAAGGAAGAAGCGCCCACCACGACCAATTGAGTTACCCAATTCTAGGTGCTAGATTTTGACTCAACAAGAATAAAAAGGGAAGGCGTTGGATAAATAAAAGAAATTAAAAGCGAAATGCAGAAACGGGGTGGGGCGGATTCAAGGAAAGGCACAAGAGGTTCGAAGTGAATATGGGTAAGCAGGGATTGCTATTTGACCACTAGGCTCATCACTGTTATTTTTATGAATTAAAATCTACTTAAGCTAACATTAAAAACACGTTGCCGCTATTAAAGTTGCTCACTTAGCTTCAACCTCGAGCATCCATCCTCCAGCGACGCCATCCTGTGCTACCACCACCCTACTCCTACACCAAACAGCTCGAAAATCACTTACGCATCCTTAAACATGAAGCAAAGGGGCTATAGAGGTCTATAAAAACTCCATCAAATTCAAAATTGAAAACAAAAATCGTGAACTTCATCTTCCAAATTCTCCTCATTCCTTCACTCTCGTGCCTCCATATCAATCCAGTAAGCTTCAAAATTATCCATACTTCAATTTTGTTGAAGAAATTTGAAGAATCGTAAGTTAGTGGCGTCACCAAAGCATCGTTGGAGCTTTTCCGAAAAACTCAACCCCAGGTAGGAGTTATCCTTTCTTCAAATTTAGTTCGTAGAATACTTCTAAACTGTTCTAATTTGATTTCTAGAAAGTTTGATGATCTAAAGCTCAATAATTCTCCAAAAACAAATCTGAGTTAGAAAAATTTAAATTATGAGAAATCATAACTTTGATAATCTGTATCTGTATATGTTTAAATAAATTTTGAGTAGGATTTACTTGAGTAAGGATATTCGAATCAATCTGTGATGAATAGTTGTCAAAATGGATAAAGAAAATCAAGGATTTGAGAATTCGAACACTAGTTTCGAACCAGTAATATGGAAAAAGGAAGAAGGTGGTCAAAGGTCAAAATGACCATTTTACCCTTGGAATAAAATTACTAAAATACCCCTATTCAATTTTTTTTTTAATTTCCTTTGCCATTTTTTATCCATCCAAGTTTTGGAACAACAATAAAAGATAGCTTTATTTCTATGTATATATATTGAAGCAATTTTTCCAAAAAGTTTGAATAAAATTAACTTAAATTTTTTTAAAATTACCAAAATACCCTTAAGTGAGAAAAATTAAAACTTTATCCCATTTGGTCAATGAATTAGTGGAAAAGGTTATCATAATCAGTTTAGGTATAAACCTGGGGTATTTTTACCATTTTAAGAACTCAAAAATCCTTAAAAATCAATTTTTATTCTAAAGTGACCAAAATACCCCTAGGTTATAAAAACAAAATTTTACCATTGTTTCATCATTCCAAATTTAGGAAAAAATAGTCTAAACCCTTTCTAACATTATTAAGAACTGTCATAAAAAATTCATGAGGTGAAAATGACAAGGAAAAGTCCTTAAAGGACAAAATTTTATAAAATAACCAAAATGCCCCTATGTTATAAAATAATTTTATCTCTGTTTGGATATCCTAAAATTCAAGAAAAATAGTTTAAACTATTAGGAACCTATATAATAAATTATAAGTTGCATGTGAAAGAGAAATACCTAATAGAACAAATTTTTACAAAATGATCAAACTACTCTTAAGAAATTTTCTGAAAATACCCCTTTTTAGTAAAATCTTCCAAACAAAGACTAATAGAGGTTCAAAACCTTCTATATTTACTTATTTCACATAAATATAAAGATAAAAAGAAATTATGGAAAGAAAAATGGGAGAAATGACCATTTTTGCCCTGTTATGTTATTTGAATATAATGTATATTGTTAATTATTGTGATAACTAATTATGCTATTAAATGTATTAGATTAATGATATAAATTGATTTCATACCTCCACTATTAGTGGGAGGTAAGTTTTCTTGATGATTGTCCATTTGAGATCATAAATTCTAAAATAACCCTAAGATAGATGATGAACTGAGAAATGCTCAAACAATGATTGCACAGTCTAGAATGACTGTGACATAAAGATAGATGTTATCCATGGATATCTAAACTTGTCATCAATACCAAGATAAAATGAACAATAAAGATGTCAGATAAAATAAGGAAGGTAGATAGAACTGAAAACCTTAACAAGTGAGAGTTAAGAATGGAGAATGCAATGGTTGACCACAAAAGGTACATGAGGAATGTACGCAGGCTTTGGTGAGACCTTGGGGGTAGATAAGGTGCCAAATTGTGAACCACTCAGAGTAATGAGGGTGTCACTAAATCGGCTTGGTGTCCCCAACAAAATGGAGCATTACTAAGATTCAATTGAGAGTACCCTAGATCGAATATCAGGCAGGATATGTACTCCTGATCATCAACCAAAGATTGCAAATTGGATTATTAATGATACGTTTGTGTAAGCCCTCCCAAAGTTAGTAGTATTGGAGGCTAAAAAGGGCCCTAAAATGAATATAATTCATTATTAGGCACGAACGGTGAAATGAGAGTCTATGTTAGATACACAACCCTCTATATATTTATGTGTTTGCCTGAAAATAGGTGACTCACTCCTACACCCCCCTACCTTTTTCAAACACAAATGGCAGGTGATTTCCAACCATTATTCCATTTGACCATAATACCCTTGGAAGGAAGATGGACCTATGATAGAGTCCAAGGAGATGATACGTTCGTGGGATATGTTCGGTTTGTCTTCAGACCTGTTAATATCATAGTCCCTTGGCAGTTTCATTATGTAGACTTACCAGTAGTCTTATCTCAAGCTCTGCCACCTAGACTTACTAGTGTTCCAACCACACGAAGACAACCTCAGACTCCTCAACCTCCATAGTCCTCCATGGGATTAGTTCAAGCAATGATCCAGACAGGAGAGAAGACTCTTCAGAAGAAGAAGATCCTTCTAAAAGATCTGATTAGATAAAAATTATATTTGGAAGGAAATTATAGATGATATTTTGTTTTTAATACACTATAAGAATATAATAATAGTTTACTTATGACCTTACCTATCTTGTGTAACTAAGTGAAGGATACTTTGAATGATGTTATGTGACACGTTATGTATTGTCAAATTGTAATTCCCCTAACGAGTTAAATTTTTTTAATTTTACCTGCACTAAAATTATCTGAATACAATTTCTTAATTCTCAAAAGTAAATAAAAAGGGGCATTATAGGCCCACTCTCAAAATCGATTGCTCATAATACACACAAAAGTGTATTGATCACCAAAAACACAACTTAATGCACAAATCGACAAATGAACTACATACAATCTTCTCACTATGGTATTTCGCCACTTTGGGGATAAATATTCTTGGATCATTCACAATAGTGAGAAGGAATGTAAATTTCTTATAGTAGTGGTAGATTATTTCAATTAATGGATTGAAGTAGGAGCTATAGCAAGCATTATGACCAAACACGTACAAAAATTTGTTTGGAAGAACATCATCACTCGATTTGACATTCCTCAAGCCATCATCACGAATAATAAACTACAATTCATTGACCTTAGTCGAACATTCCCAATCAAATGGTCAACTTGAAGTAGTAAATAAGGTTATTCTTAAATAATTGAAAAAGAGACTAGGGTCAACAAAGAGAGCATGGGGTTGATGAACTTTTCAAAGTCCTTTCGGCATATAAATGTACCCCTTAGTCATCCATAGGGGAAACCCTTTTCTGGTTAGCATATAGGGTAGATGTTATGATATTAGTAGAAGTAAAAGAGCCATCCATGAGAAAGAGGTTTTAACGAGGCACATCAGAAACATCACACCTTTCTAGTCTTATTTAAAGGTTTCTCTGCCAAGGTACCCACCTCAGCCAAGGACATGCCAATCTACTTATTTTCAAAGGTTTCCCTGTCGAGGTACCCACTTCATCCAAGGATGCACCAATCTAATTAAATTAAAGGTTTTCCTATCGATGTACCCACCTCGGCTAAGGACACACCTATCATTTGGTTAAAGGTTTTTCTTGATGACACATCCATCCCGACTAAAGATATGTCTAAATATGCATCTTAACCAAATACACCTATTGACTTATTATACATTCTTTTCATTGAAGTATGATTAAAATCAAGTCACACAAATGAAAATTTGTCGAAAATATTTATACTAAAATTATAATTGAATACATAACAATTTCAAAAGTTAATTTCATTAAGAAAAAGGTTGAATTACCGAATTACAACAAAAGATGAAAAAATGGAAGCACTATCGGCCCCAAAATACATTATCAATTTTAATGGCAACAATATGAGCAAGGTTTTGGGGTATCTTGGCAATGTCCACAAGTCAACCTTGATAAATGTTTTTATCAATATGAAAACAAGAAGTATCCTCAAGGTCAAATAGCTGTGATTAACAAATAGCCTTCTCAAACTCAATTTTATGTTGTTTAATCACACTAACCTTAGCTATAGCTACTAAGGCCTCAACAACCTCCTTGGCACCCCTCTTAGCATTTCAAGATTCTTTTACTGCAACAAGACTCTTATTAAGATTTTCAACCTTCATGTCGAGGAACATTATTGAATCATTAGTCCTATTTACCCTTCAGCTTGGGGAGTTCCTCTCATCCTCCAAAGTCTTCATCCTTCGCTTTAGCCTATCTATCTAGGTATTCAACTTCTCATTTTCCTCTATGGCACTTTCCAAAGTTGAAGTTGAATAAAAGACCTTCAAACTCTCAATCTCCTTGGCCTTGGAAGTCGTATTGGCATATTTGGATAGTCAAAATTAGGCAATGACTCATGCTCGAGATTGAAGATTGACAAAACTAGCTAAAATAGATTGAGGGTCTACCTTTGAAATCATTTTCTCGTTTGCAAAATACAATGTCGAATGATTCATTACTAAGAGAGGGTTGAATTTAGGGTCAAAGAGGAAGTTCACTACCAAACGAAAAAAAAGAAGAGGGAGTATTCTCACCAAGAGAGAATTCTATAATTCTTTACTTTAGATGTGTACCTTACTAGACATGTACCCTATTGCTTTCTTCTTCACAAAGTTCTCTCTTTAAAGAGCCTGAGCACTCATATAGTAAAAAATATCATCCATGGAAGTCATAACTCCTAAAAAACAAAGAACGAAAAATCAAGAATTTGCAACAAAAATTATGAAAGTTTAAAAAGACTGATAACTAACCCTTCAAATCAATATATGGATGAGGAGAAATGATAAAGACATAATATTTTTAGTAAGAATGTGATTAAGGAGTGAGCCCAAAATAACCAAGTTCTTAAACTCCCTTTTGATCATTAATGAGGTTGGATACTCGTCATATTTTCTAAGATTTCGTGTCTAGTAGAATGGAAGCCAAGTGCTTCCATTGACCTTTAAGAATAACCATGACCATTCTTGGCTACATAAACTTTAAAAAAACCAGTCTTGAAGTTCATGTACAAAGTGGTAAACGGTGCTAATAATGAACTCTTCAGCCTACTCACTAAAGATAGCCAACCAACACCCTCCCCTACTCGAGTACAAAAATTATGAAGGAAGAGACTAGGAGTTAGATGAACGAAAAAGAATAAAAAATAAACTAAAATCTTTGTAGAATAACCCAATTATTTTTATGTAGTTGTGTAGGAGCAACATTGAGAACACGAAGGACCTCTTTGATGAATTCGTCAAAACGTAGTTAGACATCAAAGTGCTAAAATAATGTCTTGTACATATAAAAGAAATCATTGTTGGTAGGCAAACATACTTTAAACACTTGATCTTTCTTACTACAACACTGAACAAAAAAAGCCTACCTTGGTGGTTGTTGCTTATCTCCATAAACTTGATGAAAACCTTATGAGACTATCCCATTAGAATTTCAAGTAATAAACCTAGGTTTCTTCCTTTAACCACAAACTCTTTAGTCTAAAAATCAAAGTCATTATGAAAACAAGCCTCCAAAGAACTTGCTTTCTTTTCTAGAACAACATTCTCAATCGTGTTCTCCTCAACCCTATTTTCTCTTGATTAGCATAGAAGACACTCCTAAAACCTGATGTGTAGCATCCAAAAATTTGAGTATGTAAAACATGTATTAAATTCCTCTTTTTATTCAATTTTAAAACATTTTTGTTTCATTTAGTTGCCTGAAACATTTGAGACTTCAAGAAATATTACAAAATTTGGTGGAAAATTAAAAACATTTTATATGCTATCGTGTAAAAGAAGAAAATATTTGCGGTGAAACAAAAAGAGTTTGGGTATTGGGAAATAGTTTCATTAGTGGAAATACGGATGAATAAATGACTTAACAATTTAAAAACATGTATGTATAAAAAACTGGAAATGTTAAAATTTACTGAATGTACCTTTATATATGTATATATATATATGTGTGTGTGTGTGTGTGTGTGTGAGAGAGAGAGAGAGAGAGAGAGAGAAATTTGTACATGACGAATAATAAAATAACATAGAACGTGTACAAACAATACACATACCCTTATGACAACCAAAAGTACAATTGGTGAAAATACAGGATGACAATATACATACAAAAAGGAAACCTAGACTTAGAGTAGTAATCTCTAGCCTTCAATCCTATGTATGTTCACTACACTAGATGTAGGTCGAAAAAGTCAAAAGATCGCACTAATAGATCCCCCATGAGGTGACCTCATCAAGGTCTTCCTCTTGGTCCTCTTCAGGGTCCTCATCTTCATCACCCTTGACTAGCCAATCTTCCTTTTTAATAGCAAAAGCTACCTTTAGCATCTTAATCTCTAACTCTAGTACCTCGACCTCTAACTCGAGTACCTTAGCCTTTACCTTAGGTACCTCAGCCTCAAAGTCATCTGCCAAATGATGAAACGCTAAAGATGATGATAAATATGAGATCTCAATAACCTTTCTAAGTGTGATGTGACGAAAATATGATGGCATAGATTGTGCCCACCACCAGAAACGGTCGTACGTTTTAGGTGGTAGGTTGGCCACGTCCAATGATGCCAAGGTAAAACGAAGATGGGCAATAAAATGGTTGTGGCTCATAATCGCATCATGAGTCCACCTCCCATCAATGTAGTTAATCTAAAGACGAAATCAGGGCTCAAACATCTTTCCCTACTCCTATAAAACAAAATAAAAAGAAAGGAATGAGTCTTAATGCTTAGTTAAGAAACTCACAAATGACTCTAGAAAGGAAAGTGTAAGAGATCAATCATTCTCATGTGGTTGTCTAACGTTCTCACTCGTAGTATTAAAAATGTTAGCATGTAATTCTTGAAATATTCATTATACTAATAAGCTTCCATCGAATTGCCCAAAACTTAGTGGTCTTACAGATTTTGGAAATGTGTACGGATATTGAGAGTACACCTTTCACTTTGGTGCAATAGCAGACTCTTACCAATAAGGATTTGACATCATAAACAGTCAGGGTTCCCAAGCTGGCTTGTGATTGTGTCACTACTCGGCACCATACACATAAGGACTCGTGGTCCCTATGATTTGCATCTTAGAGTGCTAGTCTATATTCTATCCATTTTTTGAGAATTGACTCCTCAACAACTCATCCTCATTAGGATTTTCCTTTATCTATCATTGTGGGAGAGATTCTACTCGCATAGGTACCAAGCGTCCAAGCGTAGGAAACTAACACACGACCCTTGAGGTCTTTTGCCTTAAGTCCAAAATTTTTCATAAATCGTGGTCTCTGCCTCCTTCACCCTTATTTTGTGAATAATGTCATTTCAATCATTGCTCTACTCTTTTGAGCTATATATGTATGTGTGTGTGTGTGTGTGTGTGTGTGTATATATATATATATCATTAGTTGGAACATCCCACACAACTCTTTAATTCATATAGTTTTTGGCATTTCACATCCCAGAGCGGAAGAGCGTCGGGGG
>JAMLFT010006505.1:0-15959 GCA_026544285.1 Pachyrhizus erosus
AAAAAAATAAATTAAAATAATTTGATAGATAAAAAAGAAAATAATATTAAATAAAAAATATATTATTATTATTATGATTTATTATAATATTTAAATATTATTTTAATTTATTATTATATTTGAATTAAGGGAGAGAGTCTAAATAAAATAAAGGGAAAAATGGGACGGAGGAGGACTGTACAACCAATTATGAAATGCATAGTGGCTTTTTGCCATTCACTCATGCCTGTCAATCAATAATCATTCACTTATGCATATCAAGTGTTGCTGTATATTTCTCTTCTTTTTTCACTAATTTTGCAAAGAAAGTGTGATTCACATGGCTCACTTTTTTTTTTTTAAAAAAAGCTTTCACACTATCTTTACTCTAATTAAATCATTTTATTTTCAACTTTTCACTTTTTTTTACATCCTAAACTTTTGTACTTAACTTTTTTACCCCATACTAACAAATGCTAATTTCTTTATTAACATTGAAAAAATATCCATTCTAATAACAATATAATCCTTCAATATGAAAAAAACAAAAAAAAAAGAGACAAAAGATGTTTGTGGATCTTACCAAAACAGTCTGAGTCTTTCTACACAGCATATACTCTTCTCTGCACAGCATTTACTCTTATCAACTTTTTTTCCTCAGCAATTAATCATTCAGAATCTAATCAATCAATAGTAGGATTATGAAAAAGTGTCCAATCATTCTTATGTGTCAGTTGGAAAGAATTGTAGGATGTTTTTCTTACTCTTTTATTCTTTATTTTTTTATATATTATTTTTCAAAAACTCGTGCAACACAAGTGATTTTCTAGAGAAAAGATTCCTTGCAACGAAAATTAACATGAAAGGATCGTCTAAACTAATCACAACCATTTATTTTTAATTTTTTTTTACAAATTTTAATTTTAATTTTTAAATAAATTTTTTAATATTTTTATTTTTATATTTTTTATTATTGACAATTTTAGTTTTTACTATTACATAATAGTATATTTTTGATAATATAACAATTATGTTAGAGTATATTAACTTCTTTTGTCATTAAAAAATTTGACATGAATAGTTATATATAATTTTTTTGATAAATTATATTTTTTAATCTTTCATTCATTCAGGCTGGATGATGACATCAGACTATTTGTCATGAGATTAAAAATATTATTTATTTAAAAAAATTGTACATGGTTATTTCGTTAAACTCTTTAATAATGTAACAAGTTATTAAATTGTTAACATGAGTGTTACGTTAAACTCTTTGACAGTGTAGCAAGTTATTAAATTGTTAACATGAGTGTTATGTTATCAAAAAAATTATTACATAAGAATAGAGACTAAAAAATTTGTTTAAGGAATAAAAGAAATTTTATAAAAAAACTTAAGGATAAAATGTAAAACCTTTAATTATTATAATGAATTTTCTTACTGTTTTAGAAACTCGTGAAATTTGTTAATTAAAATAGTCTTCAATTAAATTAAGAATTGTTTTTCGCCTTTTTGTTTTTAGATAAAATCACATTTCTTAAAAATTTTAAAAGAAATTTATCATCATTAATTCATTATTAGTTTAAAAGTATATGATACTACAATTAATCTTAATAATATCACATATTGTGAAAAATATTATAACTTGATAAATCTCTAAACCATAAAAGAATTTAGTTTGCATATTCGTAATAATTACATATAGAAACAAATATTAAGAAAACATCATTCTTAAAAAAATAAATAAAATAAAATATTTGTTTTGGAATAATATCATTGAAACATAAGAAAGACTCATTTGATTATCTTTTTTTATCATTAAATCATTATACTTTACCCATACAAATATATATTAGTATTCTTGAAATTTAAGGTGTAATACATTTGAGTCACCTCTCAAAGAGTATTCTATAATAAAATAAGCACCTAACATATCTTTTTTTAGACAACAAAAGATTGACATTTAGAACAGTGACTCGATGAAATCTAACTTTTATATTTTCACAAAAATTCATAAAGTCTCCTTATAAGGTTTTTGTTTTCTCAAACTAGTTCATCCACGACATTAGTGTTTGTTGTCATCTATCGTATTAGATACTAGTCTCCATAAAAAAAAAATTACATGGGTGAGTCTTATGCCTTACCAAAACTAATAAATAAGACTCTTAGGTCATAAATACAAACATGACCATCTTAAACGAATCTCTCACAAGTTTTACATGACCTAAATCAATTGGTTAGTTGACAATTTACATGAATTCACTGCCATTGAAACCCTCAAAACTCATTAATCTTACTTTACTTTAAATCATATGACTTATTGGGAGTCTGTCCTCACCTCAATACTTATGCAAGGTTCTCACTGATTGGAATTATCTCCTTAATTATCAAGATTTCCAAGTCAGTTTTATGCAAAACTCCATGCAACTCAATGTCCATCCCTAAGGTTCATTGACTTGCGATTAAATTCATCAGGTACCAATTTGTCCTATCATCCTTATAAATTGTCTCCTCACCTTAAAACTCCTCCTTTAGTTTTATTAATTATGAGTTCATTTGACCTTTCATGCTTATGGTACACAATGACTACCATTTATAAACACGTATACTCATTAGTATACAATGGAGGCTACAACCTCTCTTCCACCCTCTAAAGGGTTCAAAATTTGACATCAATAACAAAATATGGTCTTATCGCCAACAACATATTTCAAAGCGTCACCATGATCTTGTTTGCCCAAATGACACATCACCTCAAAGGACTATAATATTTTTATTATGTCTCATTCCATCTCTAACATCTTCATTTTTGTCGTCTTCATACAACCCATCGAAAAAAAATTACTTTTATTTCGTACGTCCTCACCAATTAAAAATCTAAAAGAATTCACCGCTTATAGAATTACATAGTTCACACAACTCTTTTTTATCCCTTTACAAATAACATTCGTAATTTACCTTTATTTAAAAAATCTTATAAATTTCTCACTTGTCCCAATTTTATGTTTTTCGTCAAATTTGTAATCTTTCAAATCCACTACACAGGTACCATTTCTCTTGTGTCACGTTTGTAATTATTTATGCATAAGCTTTAACTTCTGTTAATAATTATTTCTTTTCATTATTATATTCACATTATGTATTTTACTATTAATTCACTATTTTCATAATGTACATCAAATTACTTGAAATTGTCATCATTTTTACTAAATGTACTTTCTTTTTAGGAGTCCATTTACTCAACGAGAATTTGAAACTTTTGTTTTTCCAAATCAAACATTCAACATTGCATGCATCAAAGTCAAGTATCCAGCACATATTGTCCGACAATTCACTTTAATGGTCTTCAAGGTCCAAATCAATATAAAATTCAAAAATCAACAAGTAAAAGTTAAGAATCAACAATCAAAAGTCAACCATATCATAAGGTCATCATATTGTAATATAGGATCTTTCTATAAGATTTTATCATCCAAAACAAGCTCTTGAATTAAATTACAATCATCAATAATATACACATCAATTAATCTCACTAATACACTAACAATAGGATTTATAATCCCAATAACTATGGAAAATATAAATATCTAATTGTCATGAAATTGAATAGTATTACTCCTTATCAGATATTATTCTCATTAAAAATATCTCATAATTCATTTCTATCAATTAATATTATTTTTTAATTAATTTTAGTTATATTTTATCCCTTATTTTTTGTATTTCCTAAAATATTAAAAATACTTAATCACATCCAGTTGTCCTAATTTTTCATAGAAGTTATTCCTAATGCCTTAATGTGTCATATGAATTTTTTAAGTCCAAATAATTTCTTTAACTATCATTTTCCATTTTCTTAATGTTGGTTGTCCAAAAATTGGGCGTTCAATTTTCTATTTTAATAAATTTTAAAAAGATTCAAAAAATTATACTAAAATTCTCCTTATGTGTAAAGGGAATAATGAGCTCAAAATAAAATTTTCAAGTTATAATTTAAATGATATAATTTTCAAACAATTAATTTATCTCTATGATAAAATTCAAAAAATTTAACAATCTCTATTTTAAAAATAATAAAACCCCTTAATTAATTACAATAAAAATCATAAAACATCCTCATATCCTAAGGATCACTATCATACTTCTAATGTTTAAAATTTCTATCATAATAATTTTATAGAATTTACTTAATGTATTAGGAAAATTCAACATTCCTAAAAGATAAATAACTTAAAAATGGTAAGTGATGTAAAAAAAATATGAAAATATACCAATGACTTCATAGGTCCCAAAAACTACAGAAACATCATGATCATGCAATAAATCAACTTGCAAATGTTTTAAAAAATTCAAACATAGTCTCAACTCCCATGTTACTATTTTTTCTCTTACAACAATTTTTCCAAATGAACCTGATAATTTATGATTGAACAAAGCCATAAACATAGAAACACAGTGAAAATTACATAATTCATAACTAAGAAAAAAGACCCCCATGCCCAATGATATTTTCGTCAAACAACTTGATCAAAGATGTTGCTAGAGTGCTTGATGATCCTTCTTCACTATACTTTAATTTGAGAGGTTAACAATGGCTGGATGCTCTACATTTTTTACAAAAATTTTTAGAGGTTTATAGGAAGAAGAGAAGTTCTAGAAAGTAGTGAAATAGTCTAGAATAAGAATTAGATAAGAATAACTTTATCTCTTAATAACCACTTAAATAATTAAAATCTCCTCCCCTACCCCTAATCACAAATCGACGTCCCCTTCTCCAAGCTTAGGTCTAAAACTTTGTTTTAAGTGGGCTCATACAAGGCCCAATTAATTTAAGTTTAGACCTATCTTGATTTTTGTGTCACTTTTAACATTATAAAATTTACCGTTTTGTAAAACTTGTAACAAATAGTCTATTATGTGTATGCTTATCTTTAAACAATTAACTCCCCTAAGTTGTAATCAATTTAATTAATTTCCTATTAATTATTTAACACTTATATTTCCAAATTAATTAATTAATTTTCTACCTACATATCCTTTAACAACTAATTAAGTCACTTAATTGAACAATTAATTAATTTATAACTACTATACATTCTAAGCTTAAATTAATACATAAAACTTAATTAATTTTAATTTTCCTAATTCCAAATCACTAATTTCCTTATAATAATTAATTTCACTAATTAGAACTATTACTACTCTAATTTTCTATTTTAATAAAAAATAAAAAATATTAATTAGTTTAATTACCAATTAGAATTACTAATTTTATTAAACCTTAATTTATTTTAATTAATTACATTAGACTTAGATTCATTAACTAATTAATTTTATGTTTAAGACTCTAATTCTTAAGTTTAAAATAATCTTGATCTTATTTTACTAAATTATTCTTAATGAGTTGACATGCCAATTTTTTCATTTGACTTTTGTTGACCAATATTAACTAGTCTTTAACTAAAGTTTACAAAAAATTAATCATATTTTAATCAATTTTTTCTTAATGTAATATCTTAGTTAATCATGTTTGACTATCTCTCAATTTATTATTTCATGTTTAATAATTCAATTCACTATTTACCGAACTATTACACCATATACAATTATTATTTTTAATATTAAAATTTTAGGATGTTACACACAAAAATAATTAATCCTTATTATTATCATACAAGAAATTCATTAATATAATCATTTTTTTTAGTTCATTTAAGTTTTCACTTTTTTAATTTTAATTCCTTTAAAATTGTACTTTTTTTAAATTTTAATCTAACACTTTAAAGATTAAAAATAAAAAAAATATAAAATTATAAAAATAAACAAAAAAAAACTAAGAATCAAAATTGAAAAAATATAAGCTTTAAAAGACTAAATTCATATTTAGACCTTTTATATTTGTAATTTTTTAAATGTGTGTATGTAAATAAAATGGATTTTTAAAATGTGTAGTAGTATAACATATATAATTACATTAAAATTTTAAATATTTTTAAAAAAAATTAGTGATGTATAAAATCTATTTTTTATTTTAAATAACAAATAACATATAAATTAATATATTAAATTATTTTAAAAATGAAAATGTGAAAAATTGATAGTGATATATACCCAAAAAAATAGAAGATTTAATTTCATTACCATTGAACGTTATTATGAAACATGTTATTTTAATAGATAATATAAACTATTTTTATTCTTATAATACATACAAAAATAATCAGGTATTATACATAATAAATACATACAAAAATTAATATTGTAGAGAGAAAGAATCTTTCTACTTATATATTTACAAAAATTCTACATAAATAGCATTAAAAATTACATTATTTTTTCATAAGTTTATTTTACTATTTTAGTTTTATTACTTTAAAATGTGTTTGATGAATAATAATAACTAAATATATTATTTTAATACTAATTAATTGGTTGTTATTTGTTTCGTAAATAGATCTTATTGGTAAATATTAATTCGTAGTGTATGTGCTGGTGTTTAAAAGTTCCACTTCTCACCAAAGATCATTGCCACTTGTTAAAATTGTCTCTATCGCTTGAAGCATCACCATGTTTGAGGATTTCAAAATTCCTCCAAACACTTGTATTTGAGTCCCAAGAAATTACCATGCAAGAATCAGTTCTGAGAGGACACTAACACATTGGTCTACTCATCATCCTCTTGCAGATGCATTCTACCAGTAATTGTTTGTGCTTTTAGCATCATGGATGGCCCATCAAAAGTAGCAAATTAGAATTATGTTGAAGGCATCATGATAGCTAAGGAACACTTGTGGTCACCATTGGCATTAGCACCATGGCAGTAGGTGTAGATTGCTCATTTCATTCAGGGTTAATTAAACCGACTCGTCTCCTCTACATTGTGCAAGTTTCCAAAAATTTTTAGGTAATTAATTATATTCGTCACCACATGGGAAATTTTGAGAGAGAAATTTAATTTTTAAGTGAGTTTGAAATATTATACATCAACATGATTCATTAGGATATTAAATTTAAAGAATTTTTAAAATGACAGAAATTTTGTAAGAGATTTTTTTTTAAAAAAAAAAAACAAAATGAAGAAGTTTCAAATAACAGATAAATTGAAATTTGCATGTGAAGGGGAAATTAGCTTACTTTATCTAAAAAAATTGAAACGCAAGAAATTTGAATTGTGTTATACATACAAACTATTTTAAAAATGAAAGGTATTTAATTGAAATAATTCAATTTCCATGCATTTTAAATTTCTTAACATTTTGAAATTCTTTATCCAAATTGTACTTAAGCTTGATTGCATTTTTGTCATTTTATTTTGATTAAAGTACAATTTTCGATCACTTAATAATTTTTATTGTTATTAAGTTTTTTGTTTTGTCATTTTTACTTTACGTAATTTCTTTAAATCTTTATTTCTCACTCAAATAATTAGAAGTTTTTTTTTATAAAAAAATGAGGTAATAATGATTTAAAAGACTCAAAAATAAAAGTTTTGATGAAATTTGAAAGTTTTTGTGAGGTACAAGGTTAAGGTTTTGAAAAGGAAAAAAAATGTTTTTTTCTTTAAATTTTGGGTGTTTCTAGTCTTGACTAAAAGAGGATTTATATTAGTTTAAATTACAATTTGACAATCTTAATAAATGAATATTTTGACTAGGCCCTGCCCACTTCAATAAAGCATATGGAATCCCATGCACAGTGCACACTGCATTAAGAGAAAACCATTATGAAAATGATTTGGTCATCAAAAAGAAAAAGCTTGGGAGAACCAAGAACCATGCCAATCACTAACTAGTGTGTATAAAGCAAAAACCATTATCCAAAAGTTAGGCGTTTGGAAGAAGTTTCCCTCATAAAAAGGAATGAAATTAAGACTAATAAAAGAAATGGTTTTAAACTAAAATGGCTTGCAAGGTGAGTCCACTTTATGCTATGCTTACAAAGAAGAAATCATAAAAGGAGGGTAATTGAATCTTTCAGCAACAGCAAAGGACATGCAAAAAGATTAGATGAGAAACGACACATCATGCTTACACTAAACTATAAAGGTACCAGCTTTGCATTTGTTTGAAGGTGTTTGCCTCAGTAGAAAAAAGCTTCTTGCTTGATTTGGTTCCTAATTTCTGTTCCTGCTGCATGAGAACTGCATCACTGATCACACATTTTTTCAATGAAGTTATTCATAATAATTCTGTCTCGACACAAAAATGATGTCTCCAATAAAAGATATCTAGCGTCTAGGCTAAAAGAAAAATCTAATTTTGAATCAACTCTCCAGACTCCAGCTGCATTTTTTTTAGGTGGCTACAAAAGTAACAGATCACCTCCTATCTTCAACTGTCTTAGTAGGGTTCCTATTATGATTCATAAATATTTCCTCCATTCTTTTTAAAGTTAGTTTTTCAGAATTTTTTGTTTGTACTTATTTGTCATTTTCAAGTTTGATATACAATTTTTTTCAATTATATTCTTATTCTTTATCTAACTTTAATTTTTAATTAATTTACACATTTGCCATGAAACTAGAAATGAAAAATAACTAGTATGCATTTATTGTAGAATGTGAGTAAAAATGAAATAGAATTGTGATAGAAACTTGATAACTATTTTATTAGGAATAACATTTATTGCATTTTTTTTGGTTGTTGATGGAGGTAGTAATAACTTCCACCATCATGTCAGTATAGATAGACAAAATGACACAGACTTGTTCAACCGTATCTTGCGCCTGTCGTTCTCTGCACCTATATGCCAAGAGTCAAAAGCGCATATAATCAAGGAAACTATTTTCAAGTCAGTAACCATATGCACTGAATCAATAGTCTAACCAGAAGGGGTCAGATTTTTAGAAACTAATACCAAGACTTTTGTTCTTGTCATTTTCTTTCTCTTTATTGATACATTCCTTTAATTCTTTTGAATAATAATCATTCAGCTCTAGGATTTTCTCAAAGATGAAACATAGTTGGTCAGCGCAGTCATTGCAGTGGGAAGATTGATAGATCTTGGAGGAAGTCTGAATAAATTTCAAATTCTAAAGATTGAGGAATGATTGTTAGGTAACTATCTTGTTTTTATTCTCTCAAATTAGCTTTATGATGAGTAACTCAGTTCCTATGTTATATATTGTATAATGAAATAATTCAGAACAATTATTCAAAAGGGCTTCTGATTTCAATTCCTGAAATAGAAGAAATAGACATGGAGTTTAAAATAGTATCCTTTAAAACTGTTTTACAATCATTTTCCACAAGATCAACATAATTGAAAAAATGAAGATGAAAGAGCAGTTAGGAAAAAGACTAATTGGAAATCTTGCATTCATAAAACTCCAATTGCTGCGATTCACAGTGCACAAAACCTAATGAATATAGTAGTTATTTTGTGAATTAATATTTAGCTACTCAGGATTGACGTGCATATTGAATAGTTTTTGTGCCAAAGATCAATTTCAAGGTCAAGCTCATGCTCAGGTTCTCAAAATAAGTAGATACTATCTAAAATTAAGGTAGCCTTATCACCCACATTTTTTCCAACAAACATCTTTTTCTAATGAGAAGCAATCAAAACACACAAGTCAGCTGGTATAATATGTAAACACTAGGGCCGGGAAAATCTTTTGAGCTACATGACAGACTACAAAATTTACTTACATGTAACTTGATGTAAATAACGAATCTATGAAAAGGAGTTAGAGGACCATCAATATTAGTGCTGCAATAACTATAACACAGGTTCAATTGTGCTTCCCGGCAATCAAATGATCACCACACAGCAACATGTCTGAAAAATATGGAAAATTATAGATAAATGGAAACAACCATTTCTAACATGCTAGTTTAAGCTAAGAAGTCGTTACATGTAGCAATAAGTTTTTTGAAGGATAAGTAATTGACTATAGGACATTATAAATACTATAAACTTTCTTCATTAGTTTCAAACATTGATTAACTATTTCACCGTTTCTTTGAGCTAGCTAGAGATTGAGATTAGGCATGATGAGGAAGATTGTGCAAATTATTTAAAATGGATGATTTGAAGGATGCATGAACAAGATCACATTACATATTAGAATAAATTACACTCACGTCTTTAGTTTTTTTTTTTTTTTTAAATTACCACTTTTTCTTTTTGTTTCTTACTATAATCCTCTGTAATTGTTTAAAATACATCACATTGTGTACCACATTATACTGCCTTTTTATTTTCAAGAAACACATTATATTATGTGTCCAGTAAAGAAGGTTAATATACGATTAAAAAAAAAAAGATATCTTGTGAATTTAAAAAACCCTATTGATGAGCTCCAAGGTTCAAATGAAACTAAACTTCAAGGATATCACATGTGAAATCTTTAAGAACAAGCAATGAACTAAGGAGAATAATTGGTTTCTGCCACTTGAGCCTAAGCTTCAAGATAAGGAATGAGAGAATCGGCCACAAAGTTTGTATGTTTTTATAAGGAATCTAAGATAAATCACTCACTAGAAACTAGAAAGATAATTCTAAAAATTCATAATGAGATTTCATTCAAAATAATTCAAAGGTTTTTATTAATGTTGACTTGCTAGCTTGTATAGGTAACCAATCTAACTAAAGACACCTAACAAACTTAGCATGAGCCACATCATAAGTTAGGACCTCAATTTGGGGTTACAAGAGGAATAAGGCCCAAGCCAAATATGCACAAGTCCAAATCTTAAAACTAATGGGCCAAAATACAAACCTAAACAAAAAATACAACTAAAAAAGAACTCCTAAACTACTTGGCTCAAAATATAAAACCCAAAACTACAAATGCTCAAATTAGACTTGTGGTTCAAGAATGACTTAAAGTCAAGCCCAAGAAACTTAGACTCACAAAAATCCATCAAGAGTCTGGTCTTTTCTTCAAGTTTTCTCTTCCTTATTTTAGTAAGAAGTCTTTTGAGACTTCTAAGCATCCATAGTCTCTTCTTCCTAAGATAGACATCTATCACCTATTATTGATAACATGATGGTATATAATTCTATTTATTCATAATATCCACCCTTAATACGCATATATTAATCTCTCGATATACGAGAGTAGATCACTTGCTTGAAACAGCTAATGTATAAGTATTTTAGGTTAACGATTTAATTCAAAGTTACATACAATATTTGCAAGGCAAAAAGAGGTTGGAGTCCAATCAAAGCAATGGAGAAAAAAAAAAAAAGAGAAAATATACATCAGCAGAAGAATAAAAGGAATATGTTATTAATTGTTATGGTTTCTATTAGAATGTACAACAACAGAACAAACATTGACATGTGCTATAACTTAGCTTGATCTAATACCTAGTCTATCATAATTTTATACACACTATCCCACCCAAAACTGAATCTACTAAAAAATAAAATAAAATAAAATAAATGTGATTGTTTTTACTCTAGTACCCACAAATTGAGTTAACTAGGAATATTATCGACGAAAAAATTTCCTTTCAAATTAAACTAAAGCTAAAATTCAAAACTACCTACTGATGAAGCTATTGAAACAATCATGTATCAAATAATTTATACATTTGTTGATAATTGCAGTTGGAATTACCCACTGCAACTAGACCCGGATTCTGAGTTAACAGGATACAAATCTTGAACAACTTCACCACTGCTTCCACCATCATCAAGCAAAAGCTTGTAAAACGCCACGGCTTTACTCTTCCCTTTGGGGCTACCGTGTTCCTGCACGTATGCGATCCCATCCAAGCCTCCAACTTTGTCCTTAACCTCCCTGAAAACTCTCTGACTCCCATATCTGACCAAATTCAACAACGCCGCAACTGCATTCTCCTTCGTCCTCAAACTGCAGCTCCCACTCTCCGAACCCAACATCATGGCCAACACCGAAACCCCCGACACCATCCTAAACGCATCCTCGCTCTCCTCGCACGCCGACACTTGCCCGATCACCGCAGTGGCATCCTCAATTATGCCAAGCCTCCTCTTTCCGTCCTTTCCCTTTGCCACAATGGCAAAAAGCACAGGAATCACACCGAGTCTGATGAATGTGATCCGACTCGGTGGGTGAAGGGCTACACCAAAGGACGCCTTCAAAGCGTCCTTTATGGAAATTGTTGGCGAATCAGGGTGACTGATTATGTCGATGAGGGCCTGGAGGATGTCGGTTTTCGCGCCGATTACAGGGCGGAACTCGGCCACGACGGCGAGGAGGCTGTGGAGCGTGGCGGCGGCGGCCTGGACTGCGGCCGCGGCAGAGGTGGCGTGGCGGGATAGGAGGTGGGAGAGGGCGGCGGGGAGGGCGGGGGAGGTGGCGAGGGGGCGGCGGTCGGAGATTGAGAGGTTGAGGAGGGTGGCTGCGGCTTGTTCTTGGATGGAGTGAGAGGAGGAGTAGAGGGCGGCGGCCAGGAGGGGGACGGCGCCGGCGGCCGAGATGAGGTGGCGGGCGCCGGGGTCTTCGTTGGAGGTACGACGGAGGTGGCGGAGGGCGGCGAGGCGGGTTTGGTCCGAGGAAGAACTGAGAGCGGAGACGAGGGTGCGGATTGTTAGGAGCTTGGTGTCCATGGCATGAAAGGAATTTTGAGATTGTTTTGTTTTGAATTTTGAATGTTTGATCAATCCATTTGGAGTGTGAGAATTGAGAAAGAGTGTTGGAATTGTTTTGTTGCAATTTGGGGTTTTAATAAGAGTGGAAGTTATGTTATGGGATTGGTTAGGTGGAGTGGTGGGAGAAAGTGAAAGGAGGAGAGAAGGGAAGTGGATAATGCAGAGTGCAGACATGACATTTGATAAGTGTTTGTGACACTGATGTTGAGGGGAAATTGTAGATTGACTTTGTTTAAAGCTTTGGTAGTTTGATTCAGTCAAATGCTATAGATTTAATTCTATCAATTCATGAAGATGAAGTGGTATGTTAATTCCTTTCCCAGGTGGTGTGATGTGGTGTGGTGTTAATGGGGATTGATTAGTTACTATGGGTCTAACTTAATTAACATATGATTTGCTTTAATAGGATGAATTTGGGGAGTAGAAATTTGAGTTAAATTACTTTTTTTACAAACAGTTGATCTCTCGATAAAATGTTTTTTTTTATATATATATACAGTTGTACTTGGTTTTTACACGATAAAATGACTCAACTGTTTTTTATTTGTTTCGGATAGAGACAGAGAAAAATAAAATAAAAGTTACCAACAAGGTCTCCAATAGGAAACGAGAAGGAATAAAATGGATCAACAAGTTCAAGAAATGAAGGGAAGTTTTCGGTAAGATGTCTGTAGAGGTCAGAAATGCATACTATATAGGCCATTAATTTAATGGGATTCTGAGTTGGAAATTGATTTTATGTAAATTTTTATATGTTCAAATTTTATTTTAGAAAAAAATTTAAAATTAACTATGATATGAAGTAATTTTTGTGTTGAATAAAAAAATTATACTGAATTATTTTTTAAATTTGATTTATAAAAAATAATAAAATATAAATTATATCACTTTAAAATTAAATTTAATTAAAAATAATTTTGTCAATATTGATTCAAATACACACTACTAATCTAAAAAGTAACATTTGAAATAAATAAATAAAATTAAAAATAAAACAACATGAATAATGATTTAGTTTTTAATTAATTGAAAAAAAAATAAAAAATTGACTTAATAAATGTAATAAATAAAAATTTTCTTTTTAATTTAAATTTAAATTTTTTCTTTTGTGTTTCATCGTACTCATTTTATTCCTATTATTCCAAATGTTGTGTCTTTCTTTTTTTGTTTTTAAGTATTTCAAATAGTTTTTATCCCATATATATTATTTGATTTTGCTTACTTTACATATTCTAGCTTTGGAAGATGTTAACAAGTCTTCCATGTTGGGAAATTATATTTTACCGCTAGATTTACTAGCTTTTAAATGGGGTTTAGATTATCTTTTATTTTATTTTATTATTATTATTTTTACTTCCTTTTTTTAATATGTTTTTTTACCCAATCTTTTTAACTACCCACTCCAATTTTTCCTTCTTTCTCTAAAACCCCAACCTCCTTTGTCCTCACCTCCCATGGTCAAAAAGTTGCTCGACCACAAATTCACTAAACCCAACGAATAGAAACCACACCAATAGAATTTGACCAAAATTTCAACCTTCAAAGACTTCAAAATGACCTTTACAAGTATCTTTACAAAAAGCAATAGGGAATTTAAGTGTAGGTGATGATGGTGGAGGGACAACTAGAGTAGGAGATGATGTTGGAAGATCAGTAAGTGACACGACAAGTGATAGTCATGTGCATTAATAGTATGTAAGTAACGGTGATGGAGAGGGGAAAACAATTGAAGTTGGTGCAATAGACAAAACAGAGGGCAAGACAACCAAAAAAAAATCATCAATTGTGAAATAGAAAAATAGTGTAGTTTCAAAGAAAGACACATTAACAGAAACAATATATCAAGACATAATGTAGGACAAAAACAATAATAACTTTTTTGTAGACGAGAGTAACTAAGAAGAAAACACTTGATAAACTTAAGTGACAATTTATTTTTACCTAGTGTAAGATCATGAACAAAACATGTGCATTCAAAGACTTGAATAAAGATAATGTATAAATGTATGAAGCTTGTTTAGAATACAAGATGGAAAATGAAATTTGATTATCAAGCACAAACGAAGACATGTAGTTTATCATCTAACATGTTGTGAGAATAGCATCACTCTAGAAACAAAGTAAAACATTACAGTAAAGGAGAAGGGTATGAGCTATTTCAACTAGATGACGATTTTTTTTGTTTAACAACACCATTTTGTTGTGGTGTGTGAGCACATAATGCTTCATGAAGGATGTCTTGCAAGGTTAGAAAAAATTGAAATTGAGAAGACATAGAGTCTTCATTTTAGTACCAAATTAATTGTTCATATGAGAATCCTTGAAAAATATAAAAAATATTAAAAAGTTTTTTCATTAAGAAAACTTATGTACATCTAGAAAATTCATCAATAAAAGTAACAAAATATAAATATCCTAAAGTGGAACAAATACGACTAAGATCTAAAATATCATAGTGGATTGATGTAAAAGATGACACAACATATTTATTAACATGAGGACTATATGTTTAACGAAAGTGAATGTGTTTACTCACATTAAAAAGTGGTAATGAAAGAAATATCAAAGACTAAGAAACGAAATTTTTCTAGACTGAGATTACCAAGATGTTGTTGAGCAAACTTCGTAGAAGCAATAGAACACTAGTCACCGACAATGATAATTGGTATAATCCTCCAGACTGATGTGTTGCTCCAATCGTCTGTCCACACACTGATGTCTTGCTCCAATCATCCGTCCAACACACTAATGTCTTGCTCCAATCACACTTTTTGTAGTGTGTATCTTGATACGATGACAAGGTAATTTTGTTCCTGAATAAGTTGTTTACAAATGCTTATTAGGAATCAATTCCTAAATATTGACTTTAAACAATACTTTACAATATTGATTGATCTTATAATTAAGACAAAGTAGTCTATTATACAGATTGAACCTCAAGTATATTCCAAAACATGAGGTTTTACACATAAAGACACAAATTACTCATTAATTACTTAATTAGGTTTATTTGGTTTATTAAATAGATTTAAAATTATTATATAAATGATGAACTAAATTCATATTTTATAAACTTAATATATAATTTTATGATTAGCTGATATGTATATATAAAATGATAAGAATGTTAATTTTATATAAGTAAAAAAGGCATCCTTAGTAAATTATAATTTTATATTAAAAGTCATCATTATACTATTTTTGTTTTAAAATATTTTTTTAGTTTTTATCCCTTTATTTTTTTTTCTTATCTTTTAACATGAAAACATGTATTAAATAATTAGTTAAAAAAAATAAAAATATTTATAAAAATAATTAAATTATAATGAGCTAAACAAACTAAACTCAAATTTTGTACTTTCTTAAAAAATAAAGTCTAAGTTTTAAAAGATCGG
>JAMLFT010006506.1:0-15958 GCA_026544285.1 Pachyrhizus erosus
ATTATTATAAAAATTAATAAACTTATCATAAATGATAGTTTATTATGAGATAACTGTGTTAAACTATTTTAAATATTAATATATAATCTATTTTCTCTTTTAATATGAACATAAATTTTAATTTATAAATACTTTTGGATAATTACACTTTTAATTTTAAAGTATTTTTAAACTATTACAACCTTTTATTTAAAGATTAATTATTTTAATTATATTTTCTAATTTTATTTTTTTCATATGTATTCTACTATCACTCTTATATTCACGGCGGATCTTGTCCAAAAATTTTGGAGGGATCATAATGAAACAAATCCAATTAAAATTATTTACAGCTTCCTATGAAGCTCCACCAATGCTTATAATTTAAAATGTTACCAACCAAGTTTAAAATAAATTAAAAATAACATAAACTGAGGAAATGGCACTGCTTAAGAAAAAGGGATAGGGTCCAAGGAACTCGGTCAGCATAAATTTCAATAAACACTATTAAATCACAAGCCTTGTCTACAGCCTGAGGCAACTTGAAAGCACTACAAACACTACTTATCTGATCAGGAAGTTGGCTGTGTCAGCACTCGTACCAAGATTGTCCAAGTTTGGTTTCTTCTGTAGATTCTTCGTAATGAAAACCATAATTTGCTACATAACTCTCATGTGAGATTGGCATGTCCTGTAAACCAGGGTAATCCTACATGAGGACACTGTTTTGTGTCTGGGATGAGAACAATAGGTCCAAGAAAGATGCGCCACAAATCAAGTATTATTGTGACCAGCATTGCAGCACCCAAAGCATCAACAGCCACTCTGGCCAAGTCCCATTTATCGCCAGGTTTCTCATCTATCCTGCATATTACAAGATTCCCCATCAATAAAATTAGTAAAACATACCGAACAAAGACATAGTCCTCTTTTTGTGGTAGGCTATGCAACTCCTCCTTTCTAAATATTCAAAGCAATTCAAACACAGAATGAGGTAGGTAACTCAAACGACTGCTAGTCAATAGCTTACCTTAAAAACATTGGGAAGCTCACAATAAAGTAGATGGCATAAAACAAAGATCCAACTTTATACATAGAGTCCCGATCCACAAATTGATAATAAGGAAACTGCATACATTCAATGAATAGCATTATTTTCAAAAATATGCATTTCATATTGAAGGTCAACAGTCAACTGCAGGATGATATAGTTTCAAATGACATCCAAAGTTATATACGCTGAAAGATATATATGGTATTTGCATTATGATTATTGTCATATTTAGGACTAGAAGAAAAATATAGAAAACTAGGAAACTTGTCATTTGGCTTGGCTGATTCGGTGAAAGCATAAAATCTGACAAAGATGTAGGTACAGTATTATATTACATCTGAGGGGGAAAAGTCTAACAAAAAGAAAACTTATAGCCAAAGCCATTATAAATGCATCTAGAACTATAAACCTTACAGGATCAAAATATAACCGTCAACCTTAAGCATAATGGTACTTCTGTGTGTGCCATGCTCACTGATACTGAATCTTGAGTATCAGTGAATAGAGTCTCTATTCACTAATATTGAGTTATCAAAAGACAAGATATCATCTTGATATAAGAACATATGTATCATCTTGAAGACAGGAAAAATATATGGAAATTTTAAGAGATGGAGGTTTCATAGCACGAAAAAAGCAAGAGAAATAAAGTAAAAAGAACAACAAATATTTAGGCAAGAGAAAGCAAGTAAAAAGTAATATTTAGAAATTTAGGCTTTGGGATGATTGTCATAATAAAAAAAGAACTAGGAAAAACTTGAACAACAAAGAATAAGGAACATCTAAATGTTATGATGCCTAAAAGCTAGTACAATCAACATAAATATTCAAAACAATTCACGAGTCATGACTAACAAAATATATCAAGCTATCAAAAGACATTGATGTCATTTGATTCATATAGCCAATCCTACCTAATAGTAAAAGATTCTTGTTGTATCAAAAGTCTAGTGTAATTGCGTAACAAATATTTGAAAGCATGTGTCATAACAATTCAAGAAATGTTGGGAAGGGAAATCAGGATATCTACTTGAAGATTGGGAAATTTCAATTAAAAGAAAACAATGTGTGATAAAAGCATAATACTGTTTGCCTAACATAATGCAGAGATGGAGCCATGATGCAAAAGAAGCAAGAAAAGTTTAAGTATCAAACTGCATATTCCTTAAATTGTACAAATACATTGAAACTGAAATTGTTAGGGTTAGGTTGAATAACAAGGATTAACAAAAATTTAAATGCCTTGATACCTCAACTCAAAGTTAAGAATTGCAATCCATGAAAATGTTAAAAAACACATGACTAGACAAAAAAAACCGCAGAATGTTTTATTACTACATACATTGGATATAGCCAGTGTCTCCAGGTATGCTATAAAATAAGCAAGAGCAAGAACCCATGCAGCTTCAGTAGCCCATTGAATTTTTTCTGGCAAATCAGCAATAAAATGCCGTAATCGACGCAATGTCATGTTTGATGAAACATGATAAAACAGAAAGCAAACATGAGTGAGCAGGAATGTTGTGTGTGGTACCTGCCACCACCAAATAGAGCAATTTAATAAAGATTATGTGGTCTCACTAAGATAATTCATAGGTATTTGGCTTACATTGTTCATTTTCCATGATGGAAAGGTATAAGATGCACCAAGAACTGTGAAAAAGTAATGTGTCCAGAAATAATTCCCAACATAACTGAATATTATTATCCAGAGACTGGCCTGTCAGTATTAAATATGAAGATGTTAGGCAGTGAGTAGGTCAAATGATTAAACACAAATATGTTTTATTATTAAATTGATCCATAATAAGGATTGCAGAGCAGTAAACACAAAAATAAAAAAATAAATACATAAGTATTAGAATATGTTAGAAATAATGTAAATAAGGTAATTGTGTGGATATATATTATGTAATTATGATAATTAAGGCAACTGTAATTTTTGTATTGATGACACCTAATGTACATAGTAGCTTCCATTGTATAATTGAGACACATGGAATTCATCAAGTGTTTCATTTTCTTGCTCTTAATATGGTATATAGAGCCTGGTGCAAGACAACCATAATCCCTGATCACCCAGTAGGCCCACTGTCCATTAGAGCAATTTTTTTCCCAAAAATCATGCTTCTCCGGTTTCCAGTCGTGTTTCCCCTTCCTATCATTGCTTTCTCCCTTTTCCAGTATGTTCCATCACTGTTCACCGCTGGCCACCCACTTTTCTGGTCACTGACACCAAGATCAATTGTTCCATCTCAAGACGAGCCAACCCCCTATATTTCGTTGCAAACAGAGCCCACACTTGCACACATGCACACTGTTTCTGTCTGTTGTTTTTCTCACATCGCTGTGACTTTGGGCCTCTGGAGTGCATGGAGGTGCATCCCTCCCAAGGCTGGTACTCCCATTTTCACCAACTAGTTAGTACTCTCTCTCAACAAAAAAGTTGGATGGGAGCAACTATTACACTTGGCCATCCAACATGGCCCAAGAGCCAAGGTTATGTTGACCACCTTCCTGTGAAGGAGGACTTTAAAAATGATCGTTCTAAGTGGAATAAGATTGATACCCAGCTATGTACGTGTCACCAAATACACTATTCATTCCTCTCTAAAGCAGATTTTTCATTCTCATGAGACATGGGAATTTGTTTGGGAGAAGAGAAGACTCTTCACACCAAATCCACTTAATTGCTGTCACAAAATAATTTCATGGGACCTTCATATTAGTTAAAGATATGATTTATTTAGTTAAAAATACGTTTTATCTTCTATAAATAGGAAAACATGTATAACTAAAAATCAGAAATCATATTATTTTCAGTTTTAAATTTTTGTTTCACAACTACTTATAAATAAAAGGATTATCTGTGTGATTATACACACAGTACACAGAAATACATTATTTTCTATATGGTATTAGTTCTAAATTTTTTCTCCTCACTACTGTGAACAGTGTCAAAGCATGAACAATGTTGTGCTCATTGTCTGTCACATTTCATTGCCGTCAAAACCTTTGTCTGGTGTGATCATCTGATCGGAATCATCCACCTCCGACAACCACCAGAGCACTAGACCATCATCATCTGCCACTGCCTGCACCCTCATGCGCTGACTGTCTCCAACATATCACATATCACCCCCTTGCGCTCCTTGTTTTCTCCTTTTCACTGTCATTGAGTTCTTCTTCCATGGCTTCTCATGAATTTTCTTTAGACTCCATCTCTGTTGTGACTTTTACCACTATACTGCTGATCCTTGCAAAAAATTAACTAGGACAACCAACTACAACCCTTGGGCTACTGCTGTACAGTTGTGGTTCCAAGGCCAAGGCTGTGCTGACCTCGTTGGTAGAAATTGATATCTCTTTGTGTAGTGTTCTTTGGTTTTCTCTTGCTACCAATTTTTAGCCTCAATTTCAAGTTTATCCTACTTGTTATAAGGTATGATATAAGGCCAAGAAGGTTTATTCCAACGATATTCATTGTCTCTATAGTGTAATCACGACCTTGATGAACATCAAATTGGAAAACATAAATATGCAAACCTATCTTGGTAAACTTAAATATTTAATTGTTGATTATAACACTTTTTTGCCCCTTACTAGTGATGCAAAGACTTTCTATAAATAACGCAATCAATTCTTCATGGTTCATGCACTAGTCTCACATCTGAACTTGATGTTGTACATGATAAGATTTTGTCTGGACCTATTGTTCTTACCTATGACTTGGTTAGCGAACGACTACTTTGTCTCTCCACTTGTCACGCCTTTGATCAGACCTATGCCTCTTCCAATGATTCCTTCGCTCTTGTTTTCCACTTTTCTTGTGGTGGACGCAATGGAGGTCATGGTAGTCACTGTCATCCTCATTGCAATTATTGCAACCACTATGGTCATATTAAAGTTGAATGTCACACCAAGGCTAAAGAATAGTTGAAGCTGACAAATGTTTCCCAAGTTGTCCCTTCTTCTGTTGTTGACTCTCTTGTTCCACCTAGATATGTTACGATATCTGTTGTTGAGTATCACAATCTTTTTTGACTTCGCGCGGCCCAATCACCTGCTTCACTTGTTATTATCGTGACTCAGTCTGGTAATCTTGTTGCTTTTGTCTCTAAGTCTCCTTCCTTAGAACCATAGATAATTGACTTCAATGCCTCAAATCATATGTCCAGTAACAAATCTCTTTTCTCTCAATTATTTTTTTTGGACTTTTTGCTTTTTGTCACTCTCGTAGATGGTTCTTACATTCTCGTTCACAGTATTGGCAAACTCACCCTCTTCTTAACTTATCCCTAAACTTTGTCTTATATGTTCCTTGTTGCCCTTTTAATTTAATTTTGATCAAGAAACTTACCTGTACTCTTGAATATTCTGTTTTGTTTATTAACAATTTTGTTCTTGTTTAGGATCGGTATACCGAACAAACAATAGGAGTAGGACATGAGTCTAGAAGATTGCACCAACTATCATCGTTGATAGCTTGTATTTCTAGTGCTTCTGCAAAGCTTGCTCATTAGCATCTTGGTCATTCCAATTTGGAAAAATTATGTTTCTTAGTCCCTAGCATTTCTTCCATTACCACTTTTCAATGTGAGTCATGTAAGTTAGACAAACAAATTCGTCAAACATACAATCCTCATGTCAATAAACATGTTGCGTCATCTTTTACATTATTAGTCCACTTTGATATATGGGGTCCTAGTTGTATTTGTTCAACTTTAGAATATTTATATTTTGTTACTTTTATTGATGACTTTTTAAAATGTACATAGATTTTCTTAATGAAAAATTGTTCTGATGTTTTTTTTTTTTTCAAGGATTCTCACATGAAATAGACAATCAATTTGGAACTAAAATTAAGACTCTACATACTGACAATACCCGTGAATAATATGTCTTTCCAATTTCAATCTTTTCTAACCTCGCAAGACATTCTTCATGAAACATTGCGTGCCCACACACCACAATAGAATGGTGTTGCTGAATGAAAAAATCACCACCTAGTTGAAAAAATTTGTACCCTCCTCCTTCACTATAATGTCTCACTTCAGTTTTGGTGCGATGCTGTTCTCACAGCATGTTACTTGATAAATCGCATGTATTCATCTATACTTGATAATCAAATTTCATTCTCCATCTTGTATCCTCAACAAATTTTATACATTGTCCCTCTTCAAGTCTTTAGATGCACGTGTTTTGTTCATGATCTTACACCAAGTAAAGATAAATTGTTACCTAAGTCTGTCAAGTATCTTTCTCTTTGAAACTACATCGTTTGTCTGCTCCACGGTTGATGATGTTTCTCTGGCTGCTCCACCCTTTGTTCTGCCTGTTACACCAGCTTCAGTTGTTACCCCTTCTCCACCACCACTACTTACATACCATCGATGCACACAAACATCACCTATTGTGCCACTTACTGATCCTCCAACATCATCTCCTACTCCAACTATCATTCCGCCATAGTCACCTACACTTGAACTTCCTATTGCACTTCGTAAAGGTATTCATTCTACCTGCAATCCTAACCCTATGTATGCTTTTTCTCTTAATTATGCTCGTTTATCTCCTTCCTATTTTTCCTTTATCAGTTTTTTGGATTTTGTCTCTATCCCTAAGTCCACACGTGAAGCTGTGACTGATCCCAATTGGCAACAAGCAATGTTGGAAGAAATGGCTGCTCTACATGCAAGTGGCACTTGGGAACTTGTTGGCAAAACCACAATGGGTTGTCATTGAGTGTATATCGTAATTATTGATATAAATAACACTATTGATCGGTATAAGACTCGCTTGGTGGCAAAAGGATATACTTAAATTTTTTGTCTTCACTATGAGGATACTTTTCCCCCTATGACCAAAATTACCTGTTTGTCTTTTTCTTGCAATGGTTGTCATCCTTCATTAGCCTTTGCACCAACTGGACATTAAGAAAGTTTTCTTACATGGTGACTTGAGTGAAAAAGTTTACATGGATCAACCACCTGAATTTACTATTTTTAGTGATCTGACTTGGTTTGTCGACTTCGTTGATCTCTATATAGATTGAAGCAATCTCCTTATGTTTGATTTGGTTGTTTCAATTCTGCCTTACTCCAGTTTGGTAGGACTCGATGTGAGGTTGATCATTTTGTATTTTTCCTACACTCTCCATCTGGCATTTTCATCTACTTGGTTGTTTATGTTGATGACACTGTCATTACTGGTAATGACTCTGACAACATTCTTCGACTAAAGTCTCATCTTCATAGTCAATTTTACACAAAAGACATTGGTCCCTTAAAATATTTCCTCAACATTGAAGTTGTTCAGTCCTCCTCTAGCATTGTCATTTCTCAATGTAAGTACGTTTTGAATATATTAATTGAGATCGATATGCTTGATTGTCTTCCCAGTGAAACTCCTATGGATCCTAATGTGAAGCTTTTTTAGAGTCAGGGAGAGCCACTAAAAGACCCTAGAAAATATCCTTGTTTGGTAGACAAACTTTATTACGTTACTATCACTAGACCAAACATTACCTTTGTGGTTAGTATTGTCATTCAGTTCTCAAATGCTCCTTGTGACAGTCATTGAGATTAAGTGATACGCATTCTTCTATACATAAAAAATGCACCAGGTTGTAGATTACTATATTAAGACAAAGACAATGCCAAGATTATTTGTTACTTTGATGTTGATTGGACTGAATCACCAACAGATAAAATGTCTACTTTTGGATATTGTGTTCTTATTGGAGGAAACCTAATCTCATGGAGGTGGAAGAAACAAAACATTGTTACTAGATCTAGTGTTGAAGTTGAATATCGTGTTATGGCAGCAATTACATGTGAAATCACATGGCTCAAACAACTTCTCCATCGGTTGAAATTTGGAAACATTTAGGATACTAGATTAATATGTGACAATCAAGTTATCATCCACATTGAGTAAAATTTGGTCTTTCATGAGCGTACTAAACACATAGAAATTGATTGTCACTTTGTCCAAGAGAAGATACTATCAAGAGAAATCATTATTGACTCCATCAGCTCTAGTGATCAGCTAGTAAACATGTTCACTAAATCTCTAAAGGGTTCTAGGATTGATGACATTTGTAACAAGCTTGACTCATATGATATATATGCTCCAGCTTTGAGGAGGAGTGTTAAAGATATGATTTGTTCAATTAGAGATATGTTTTATCTTCTGTAAATAGGAAAATCTATATAGCTAAAAATCAAGGATCTTATCCTTATCAATTTTAATTTTCTATTTCACAACTATCTATAAATAAAAAAATTATTTGTGTGATTATGCACATAGTAGACAGAAAAACATTATTTACTATATATCTCATGATATCCTAAAAATATATCTTAACATAAATTATGCAACAAATATTTTAGAAGAAATAAGATTGATGCATGTTAGGCTTGTTGATACTCATGTGGACCACAATGCCAAATTTTAACCAAGTTACAAACCATTTTTACACTTAGAAAGGTAAAGAAGATCAACTAAGAAATTGAATTACCTTAGTGTCACTCATTGAAATATCTTTTCTACAATTAGTGTGGTAAGTCAAATTCTCAATTCATCCAAAGAGAAGTAATAGTTTGAATTTTAAAATATAATAAGGGAGTTCTAGGAGAAGACCTCTTGCATGAAGACAAATGTCATACAAGAGTTATCAAATATTTTGATGCAGATTGAACAAGCTCTCAAATTGACATGAGATCCACTTTTAGGTATTGCATTTTCATTAGTGATCATTTGATGGTTAAAATATAATTTGGCTCCTCGTTTGAATTTTTTTTCAGTTTGGTTTTTTAAATTTAAAAACTTTCACTTTGGTCCCTTAATGTATAGACCAAATTGATCATTCTGTCAGTTTTCCACACTTTTGTCAACTTAATAACATGTGACAAACTATAAGAAATGTCACATCAGATGGACATTTGCTACATCAGCTAAAATTAACACTGTTAATACAAAAAACTGACCGAATGATCATTTTGATTTTAATCAAAACACTTTAATGGATCAAAGTAAAAAAAATTAAACTTGAAAAACTAAATTAAAACGAAAAAATTTAGATGAGGGACTAAAATTATGTTTTAGTCTAATTTGATCCATTGGAAAAGCAAAAAAATACTATTGTTGTAAGCTCAATTGTTGAAGTGGAATATTGAGCCATTAATTCTGCTACCTATGAACGTATCTGACTCAAACAGTTGCTTAAAGAACTGAGGGTGGAGAAGTTACGCAAATTGGCACTTATTTCTGACAATCAAGTTGTTTTGCATATAGCCTCATCCAGTGTTCCGTTAGAGGATAGATTGTCATTTCATTATGGAGAAGGTCTTATCTAGAGACACTGTCACTTCAAATGCAAGATGTCTTTAATAAGTCATTCAGAGGTCCTTCAATTAATTATATATGTAACAAGTTCAGTACATAGAGTAAATAGGGTAATTATATGGATATATATAATTCGTAATCACAATAATTAGGGTAACTATAATCTTTGTATCCGATGCCTATTATATATAATAGCCTCCACTATGTAATTGAGACATGAAATTCATCACATGTCTCTCGTTTTCTTTCCCTCTCAATAAAATCCATTTTAGGATGTAGAAACAACTTGATCTGAATACAAAATGAAAGGAAACTGCAAAGTGTAAAAGCCTTAATCAAGACACAAGTAATTGCATCAATCCAAGTCATCCCCCGTTTATAGGAGGATTAGCTAGCATCCCTTTCTTTTCTAGGTCTTGATTTGATGAGTATGGTGTCAAAGTACAGGTCATCCATTTGGAGGTAATCATATCAAGAACGCCTAAAATTGATTAACTCGCACAATTCTTATGGCCATGCCCTTTCCTAAGTTCCTTTTCTTGCATGGAGAATTAAAGCAGGTTTCACACGAAACCTACTTCTTCACGTTATTATTTTGGACTCAAACTGGTTTTATCAATGTTCTAAGATTAAGAAGCAGATGCAGGATTAATAGCAAAAGAAAATGCAAAATCTGGATTTGAGGTATAACCCGGTTGTCACAACTGTGATGACTCGATGGCTAGTTCTAGTTCTAGAGAGGCCCCTGACAGGAAATAAGGTAGTAAAGGGAATGGATACGGCGGAGGAGAACTGAACCCCACAACAAGACGTTTGGTATTAGGGGAGGTAACAGCTGAGTTGGGCATGCCATTGCCAGGTAATGACTAGCACTGTTATGTCTAAGAAAACCATTTTTTTTTATATAAACATAGACTATCTATAGGTCAGAATAAGAAGCATAGTCAAACACGCAGCACTATACACAAAACAACACTCCAATATCACTAAATAATTATTTTACGCCCACACTAAATGATTCTTCTTTAACTGATAATACAATTCAACAACCATAAATATTTGGAAATTTTTACCCCATAAAAACACTTGCCTTGACCCAATAACGATCCTTCCAAGAAATGCTTCTATCGGCCTGCAAATTTTGATATCACAAAAGAAATAAATCACACCTCTCAGTTCACAGTGAATACATGAGCAGAAAGAAAAGATAAATCATGTTCTGAGCGAGTCACACTACTAAAGATGATAAACAACACGACCACGACAGATCTTGTGAAAAATTAAAATAAGCCCAACAGAGAAGCAAGTATTTGTTTAGGATTCAACTCATAAAGCAAATTACTATGAACCAATAAGCATTCCATTTCGAGGGAAATAATTGAGCAAACCTTTCCAACGAGCAGCATTGGAATGACGAAAGCAGGAACAGCCGAGACCAATCCGATAAGCAAATACTCCAGTTCTGTGAATTTCTGCCAAGTAGCATCACGTTGTTTTACTCAAACTCGTAATTAAAACTTAAAAGCGAATTCTATTATTCATAGTTTATTATGGACATGAAGACAGAAACGTAAAAACCCAATGAGTGTGGATATGGGTCCAATAATTCCCACATTAACACATCCTTAACGAAGTTCGATGAACTTTAAGACAGGACATGATCCTGTAATTAGTTTAAGGGAATGGGTCCCACAGGGAAGCAAAGAGCTCGGTTAACAAAATTTAAAAGGTAGAAAGGGTGAAACCTCGTAAAGATCGAAGGGAATAACAATGCCGAGACAAAGAGTGAGCCAGAAGGGGGTGTAGAGAAGGAAGAAGAGTTCGCCCCATCTTTTGCTGGGGTTTGGAGCCAGCCACAGACTTGAAGAAGCACAAGCTGCAATCAATCAGAGATAGAGTCAGAGAAAGAGAAGAGGTTGTTATGATTATGAATGAATCAATTAATCTGAGATTTGATTGAGACAAATGAAAATGGAAAATGGAGAAATTACCTGTCATCTTGGAACCTGGATCTGAGATGAGATGTCAAGTGGAATGAATGCCTCTTTACTTTGACTCTCAACTCACCCTCAGTGGATTCCTCAAATACAAGTAATGGTTAGATAACAAGCTCAGCTTAGACAGTCGGGATACAGTCAATCAGCATATGCCTGCCCGCCACCACATAACAAATTATCACTCAATTTTTATTATTTTACTTTTCTATGATAAAATATATAAAAATTAAAAATTTAAATAATATAATTCATAAAATGATAATAATTAATAATAAAATATTAATACTAATCCTAAAAATATCTTTTTCTTTTTTAACCACTAAGAGAAATATCCGGTTTAACCATTCGCAACTATTTTAAATTTTTTGTATTTCTACAATTGTTTATTTGTATTTCGCCCTTAGTTTTTTTTTTTTCTTTTATTTAGAAATTTGCTCCTCTATTTCTTTGTTGATTAGATAGATGCTCTCATTGTTACAATCTTTCTCTTCTTTATTTGTCTAAGCAAATAATCCGACAATATATTTCCTTTCACCATCAGACAGAGTATGAAGTTCATAGTGTAATCAATCTAAGGGCCCACTCATTGACTTTCGATCTGTCGAAGTATTTCACTATTTAGCCATGTGAGAATCATCCGCAGGTACCTATCAACTAAGAAATTTTTTGTTATACATAAAAAGATTTAGAAACCAATCAAAATGTTATAAAAGGAGAAAATTGGTAATGGAAATATTTTTATACTGCTATTTAATTATAAATATTATATAAGATAATTTTTTTATTTTTTACAATAATATTTTAAAAATTATTTGTTCGATGATTATAAAATATCACTTTATACTGATAATACATAATATGTGATTGATTTGTTATTTGTACAAATCTAAACACCTTTCTTGCTTTCCAAAACAGCAAACAGATGAACCCAACGAATATCATCTCTCATGAACAAGTATTCGTGGATTGAAAAAAAAAAACGTGAGTTACATTTAACCCAACGTTTATCCGAATACACATAATCATTAAGTTTTTATAAAAGTTGCTAAACTTTATATAAATAATATCCGTTCTAGTCTTTTTTATAAAAATTAAATCTGAAGTTGACTTTTTTTATAACAATTATTGTAAAATTTTTTTGTATTAATTATTGTTTTATAGCCATGACAAAATGAATGATGTTTTAGCGTTACAAAAATTTTACGTTGACAAGTATTTTCAAATTTTAGTAAGATATTATAAGTTTTACTCTGCTTCATTTGCAATTCTCTCTCCTACGTAGAATCTCATCTTTTCTTCGTCATCATTGATTAATTACTATGTCATTCCCCTAATTGCTCTTTCATTTTCTTTCCTCCTTTGCGTGTTCTTAAAAAGTTTGAACCTTTTTTCATGTCTATGTTGTGATTTCCTCGTTTTTGCAATTGGGTAGGCACGATTTTTTTCGTTTCCTTGAGTTTTTTTTAATTTATCTCCATGCAAGTCCTCGCCCACGCATGACGCTGTCTGAGGCAGTTATCATGTGTGTAAGCATAGAAAACCTTTTTTTTTTTGTTTTGATATTTTGTTTGTTTTGGTAGTTGTTTTGCTTTTGCAATTATGGTTCCTTGGAAGTGTGTAATATTTTTTTTTTCCTGATCTTTAGATACATTTAAATACTAAATTGCCTTTTATGTTTAAATTTATTATGTTTTTGATCTTTCAAGAATTTTTGTTTTGTCTCTAGTAAATTTGTATTCATTTTAGTTTCTTAAAAAAAAATTCATTTCATTTTTTGTCTTTGATGTAAAATTTTGAGGAACTAAAAATGAAAAAAAAATTAAGAGTAAAAACAAAATAAAAGCCTTTTTAAGGAAATAAAAATGAAATAAAAAAATTTAGAGATTAAAATCAATTAAAAATTTTATAAATAATTAAAAATAAAAATTTATAAAAGATGAGGAACCAAAAAGTTAATAAATCTTCAAAATTTAAACGCGTAAAATAACATGTAAATATAGGTGAGTATTCAGGCTCTTTTGCTAATTAAATACGTTAGATTTTTTCTTGATTTGTGTCTAGCCCACTTTGATCACAAGCTAATGGTTGGTTCGCGTACCAAAAATAAAAAGTATAAAATTTTGAAAATTATAAAAATAAAATTATTGAAGAAATGGAAAACAAAAAAATGAAAATAATTCTGTAGCAGGTTAATATTTTTATTTTTTATGTTTTATTTACTTATTATTTCATACTTTAACTTAACATTAATAAATAGTTTATCTTTGAAAATTATATCTTTTAAAATTAGATAATTTTGTGAAACCCGACTCATTTATTAAAGTTAAGCTACATTATCTGATTTAGGACACTAACATTGAATTAAGGTGTCTAACTAAGTATATAACCGACCCCTATAAGCAATAGAGGTTTAGTAACTCAAAACAAATGATTTGAGGTTGGAAGATGTGACACTCGACACCAAAAGTGGGGAACTAGAGTTTCATTGGCTAGACTCGAGTATGACCACAGCAAACCAAGGTTTGTACATAAGAATATCGTAAAAACTTGAATCCCACTTTTTGGTCTCAAACCCCACAAGCTTAGGGTGCTTTGACACATGATTTTAAACTTAAATATAATCTTACTCAATATATTATTGATTATATCATTCAGATTTCAAAAATTAATATTTTAATAATTAAGAAAACTCTAATTTCTTAACCAAGTCTATTAAAATAAGAGATTAACTATATCAAAATTAAATTTAAGCTTTTGAGATACTACATTGAATTAAACATTTAACATGTTTTTCACCAATGAACATTTATCTTGTTTTCAAATTGAGATTAAATATAATCTCTTAAGTATTATTTGAAGATAATTCTAATTTATACAGATATGATATAATATTTTACAAATCTTTAAAATCATAATAGATTTTTTGGATTTCATATATATACTTTCTTATTTATTGAATTCCTTTCTAAGAAAGATTTTTTTAGTGTGAAAAGTAACCACGCAAAAATGAATAAGTCTAGAAAAATTAGTGTGCTTTTAGTAAATTAGTAACTTGGATCATCTATAGAGACGTGTGATAGATAAAGAGATAATATTGGTACTTATATGTGGCTTATCTATTTTTTTGATAAGTTTGTTGTTAGCCAAATGAGTTATTGTAAAGGAGTGTCCTTGGGTTGTTGTCTAAAAGATATAAAGAGAGATGCTTTAAGGTTAGGTTGTGTCATGAGAATTACTTAAAGTAAAAGAAAGTTGTTATTGTATCTTAAATTTTAGGTTTAGGATTCAAATATTGGTGTCCTAAAGTTGGTTGTCATCTATAGTGACATAATCAGCTCATTGTCCATAAGTTGTTGATCTAGTACGAAAATCTTAAGTGCTACTTAAGGATTGGACATAACTCAAGTTGATTGAATAAGGGCTATGTCTACTATTTTTATCTATTGCAACTGAAATCATGATGAGATGACAAAAAAGTAACGAATAAAAATAGAATAGTTGCTACCAATGTTTTTTTTTTTTATGAAAAAACATTGGAAAAACCTTTTAAAATGAAAATGACCTTTGGAATCAAAAACGAGTTTGAGAGTTGATTACACGTAAGGAAGGGGTTAGCACCTTACAATGTTTATCCTAAGATTATTATCTTTAGTTAAATGTGCAACAACAACAATATGACTTTAGAAATATTTATTTTATCCCTTTAAAAGAAAACAAGACAATTTTAAAAAATATATATAAATAGAAATTTTATTTAATAAACAAAATTATTATTTTTTACAAAAAGGTAGGATTATTAATTTGCTTTTATATTTTAATTTATATAATTTTAATTTTTTTTTAGCTCAACGAAAATGTTCTCTTACTCCTATGTATCTTCATGTATAATGAAGAATCATAGTTATGCAGTTCTTTAGTAAAAAATCATTTTGTGTGTTGATATTTTTAGTTTTGATTTTTAATCTTTTTGCTTGTTTTGAAATTTTATGTTTTTAAGTATAATCCGCATTGTGTGAGGTATAAGATAATATAGATGACTAATGAAATCCTTTACAAATCATACAACAAATGAAGATGATGCACACCATACATGACATTATAGCATGCTACGTGAATTTTATTAAAAAAATATTATTATTTAATTAAAAGTTAATTTTCTTATGATTTTTATTATAATAGAATAAAAAGATATTTATTTTTTAAAAAAAATACTAAGAAACTAGATACAAGATGATATTTGTGGCTATACATATATCTAAATGACACTTTAATGTACAAAGACGATATAAATTGCACATATACATCAAAGAACAATTCAAAAATAAGTAATTATTTTATTTTTTATAAAATAAAAGTAATCTCATAATAAAAAATATCAAACACTTATTTTTATATAATTATTGTTATATAAAAATATTTTACTTTCAAAAAGTTTAACAATTAGATATAAGACGATACCTACTACCAATATATCTAAACAATTCTTTAATGTATAAACATATCTATATTAAAGAACTGGTTCAAAATAATTAATTTGATTATTTATTATGAAATGAAATCAAGATCGGAAGAGCACACG
>JAMLFT010006507.1:0-15956 GCA_026544285.1 Pachyrhizus erosus
TAATTTTTTAAATTAATCTATCATCCAAATAATATATTTTACCTCAAAATATTTAAAATTCTTTTAAAAAACAATTCCTCTCTCAAAATTTCTCATTCAAACATAATATAAAGTACCTACTTTCTAGTGACATTGATGAAACTCATTGTATTCCTTGTGAGAAATGTTGATTGAGAAAGAGGAAGATATGATCTATAACAACTATAGGACAATAAGTATTTTTTAGTTCAAATTTTTTTGAAATATAAATTAATTTAAATTATTAAGTTGTGTGTTTGGTTTATCGTTAATGTCTATTGAGCCTGCATCGGATGGTATATCAAGATGTTTTGCAATTGCGAATGACAATTTAATTAAATATGTTTTTCAATAAAATAAACGTTAAAACCAAAACAATTAAAAAACTATTTTTCTGTTCAACGTTGAACATAACTTTTTAACTTTTATCCAAACACCGCATGAATAATTTAAAAGATTCTAATTTTAATCCAATAATATGCATTAACAAATAATCAACAAAAAGGAAAAATATTTTTGTTTTTTAAATCATAAATATTGTCTAGATACGAAAGAAAAATTTATTTAAATAGAAAAAAAACTAACATAAATAAGTTCTTATTTCTTTAAATATTTAATCCAACACTAAATACTCAATTTGAATTTGAAATGACATGTTAAATTGAAAGAAATACCATCTATACCAATTAATCCATGCACTCTAGTAAAAGCAACACTTTTTTGTGATTGGATAATTTCAAGGTGAGACGTTTGTAAGTTTCAATATAATTTTAACTGCAAATGCAGTTCAACGTTTTTTTGGCCTATGTTTTTTTAAAAGCAACTTAAATAGATATTTCTGAAGAATGAAGAAAGAATGAACTATCCAAAGATATATCTGCAAGAGCATCTAAGATTGTAAGGGTTGTTAACCAATTTCTACCACTCTTGCATACAAATTCTAGTTTGGACTTTATGTCATTTTTTTCATTTTAATATTTTGCATGAAAAATAAGCTGATCAAGTTCACCTGTCCATCACGGCGTCTACTCGCCGCGATACTTATTCTATAACATTTTATTAGCACTTACTTACATTTACTAATAAAATAATAAAGAAAGAAACATCTTAGCCATGTTTGTATTCTTTCTATATAAATTACTATCAAGATGTGGCAGGCCAGTGTGCATGAGGTACCATGAGAAGAATCATATCCTAAGGCCTATAATTTGAATTCATGTTACCCTAAATTTTTTACAGGCATTTAGGGAAACAAAGGATTGATCTTAGTTGTTGGATGTGAATCTTCGAATGGAATTTCTATTATTGGCATAAAGTAATTGAAGCAAATAAAAAAGAAGTTGATAATGGATGTGCATGAAGTCAGAATCAATTCTCCATAATATGTTTCACACAGTTATTCACATACACTGTGCAATACATAATAAGCCTACCCAGTGGAGGTTTATTTGCTACAGTCCTAATAATATAGTTGAAATTTTACACTCTCTTTCCAAGGTACTACTCTCTTGGTTAAAAATTTTTTGGTTTCAAAAGGAGACCCATCAATTGAAAAATAAGATCCACATATTTAATAAGACTAATATAAATTTTATTTAGTGAAAAATAATATATAAAGTAAAATATTTAAGAATGTATTAGTAACATTTTTCTTATATTCATTTATGCAGGGATGCGATAAATCGTGGGTCGGGTCAGTCATATATTATTTATGTGGGGGGCTATTGGATTCCTTTGCAGTCTGTCACACATAACAGCTTCCCCTCTTAACGCCTCACATCCCCTGGATATGTTCTGCAATAATGCATTGGAATCATGTAAAGAAGGGCAAAAGAGGGGTTTTATATGAAAAACAAAAACATAAAAGAGAAAGTGTGGACATATAATCTATACTTTCTTCTTACATCTAGTTGAATTAATGTAAGATTGTTTGAATTTAATATAATTTCGAATTCAAATCTTATATAAACAATTATGTGAGAAAAAAAATATTACTGTTCATAATATTCTTACTCCATTTAAATATGATTATTTTTAATATAAATATATATACTACTGTTTCCCACCTCCCGTTAGAAGCCACTTCCCTGTTCTGTAAGATGTAAGCAAAAAATACACAGCATACATAGGAAGATGTAGTAATACATTTTTCGATACACATGCTCAACATAATATATTATCATTGAATTCACTAAATAAAAGGTGAATAAATTATTTAATTTATTAATATATATTAGAAGAGAGATTAAATTATTCTAAACTAATTACTTCTTATCTTTTCGTTTATTTTTTAAAATTTAATAATTAAAATTAATTATTTATTATAATTATTAGATTAATTATAAGATTAATAATTATTATTTTCAAAATAACTTGATCATTTTTCTATGTACTACTAATAAAATAGAAAATTGAAGATTAATATTCTAATATATTTAGGATTTGTTATGTATGTGTATATAATATGGACTTACTGAAATATTTACTTTGTCTTCTAGAGTAAATTCTTACTTTAAAGGAGTTAGATCTCGTTAATACACAATGTACAAAAGTATGTCAAATAACTTTTATGAGTAATTTGTACACTAATTGCAACCCATTCGAAGGAAATTATTTATATATTTACAAAATTATTTTTGAAGTGTCATTCCAAGAAAATTATATAATTGGCTTAACTTATTTTGAGAAATAATAACTTATTTATACAAACTTTTTGAGCTAATTTTTAAAAAATAAACAATTATATCCCCTGGAAAAATTTTAGCAAACATGCGACAATTAAGTTCAAGTTGGATCATTTCAATACAAATTGCACTAAGCCTGTTTTTATTCCCTACCTTTTTGAAGCATAAAGAACCTATAAACCGCTCAAGCTTTTAGAAGGATGGTTCCTTGATATCTAGATTACTAGAGAACTGATAAATCATGTCCCCCACACAATATTTCTTATCGTCAGCTATATAGCCCTTCACCCCAAGCACTAAACTCATCATCTGGTTCACAAGCTGTTCTTAAACTACCACTCTAAGAACAACAAACCTTTGCTTGCATCATACTTCTATATTCGTTTACTTCCACAAGGTAAACTTCTTGTTTGTGCGTTTATCATTCATGTCATAAAATAATTTATCATTACATCAATATCATATGCGATTTTCTTTTATCAAAAGAGTCTGCCTCAGTTGATTGAAAATGGTGTGAAGTTTTATAAATTCTCTAATACTTATCTTTTATTCTTATAAATGAACAAATACGCAAGTTTTTTTTTTCTATTTATAAATAAGAACCACATGGTTCAATCTAAGGTTTTCAATTGAAAACAGCATTACGTGTACAGCCACATCAGCTCATAGCAGCCGCAATGCAACTACTAGTGCAACTGCAATTTAAACCTTAGTTGAATCATAAGGAAAATTATATTAAGAGTAGTAAAATTAGCAAGATTCATTATCTCGACAGAGTATATATGCTATCACTAAGATTTAAGTTTCCTATCCAAACAATACTTTTATGAATTTCTTTGCATGTCTTTTAATAAAACTTAGGAGAAAAAATTAGCAACTCATTCTTTAAGATACTCTTTCAAACACATTCTTTATTATTAGTTAAAATTAATTGAAAGTTACATAAACTTATCTATCTTACTTCTTATTTAATGAATTCTACTCTTGATTTTATAATTTTTAATGAATTTAAAAAAATAATTATAAGTATGCTTAAAGGAGTGTGTGTTACTAGCATTTTGTATTGGGATGTGAGATGTAGGACACATGCACATGAAGTTTTATGGTATATCTCTTTTCTGGCTTCAATGAAAAATGCTTAAAATTAATAATATATGTACTAAAAAGTTTAACTAAATTGATTAAGTAACGTATATAAATTATTATAAATCTTTTGATATTTGTGTTCCATTTTTATGCATAAACAAAATTAACAATATATGGATATATTTAACAGGAAAAATGAGCTGGTCTGGAGGAGATTGGATGTGTGGTGCTTGCCAGCACATAAACTTTAAGAAGAGGGATGCATGCCAAAGTTGTGGATACCCCAAGTTTGGAGGTCCTGACCCAACAACTTACAGATACAACTGGACTGAAGCCTTGGCAGGGGACTGGTATTGCACTGCTATGAACTGTGGAGCTCACAACTATGCCAGCAGATCAAGCTGCTATAGATGTGGTGCATTAAAAGATGGTTATTCTTGTGGATTTGGGGGAAACATGGATGGCTCTGGAGGATATGGTTCTGATTGCAATTACCCTCCAGGGTGGAAAACTGGTGACTGGATGTGTACTAGGTTAGTTCCAACTTCACATTGTCATCATATTCATAACACTTTGAGCCCTGAAATAGTTTCCTTTCTATTGGTGCAATTTTCTTAGTTCAATAACCCTGCATTTTGTTGCCCTATACAACTATTAAAAAAAACTGAACAATATGGCTTTAAAACATGCATCTAATTTTACCTACAAAAGTTGCATTTCATGTATTGAATTGTGCATAGTGCTCCTTTTCTTCCACCTAGAGAGATAAGAGTTATCTTTAGCCTTGCATATGACACATACATTGATCACAAGAACAAAAGGGGCAGTACTTTTGTTGGAAAAACACTAAAAAGGGAGAGTAAGGACCATGTGTCCATGACAATAATTGAGAAAGAATAATACAAATGGTGGTCATTGGTCAACATAAATAACTCTGTTTATTATATATTAACTAAAAGAAATATGAAATACAGTAGAAGATTTTTTGACCTTTATTTTCTTTGTTCTTGGGTATCAGAATTGGTTGTGGAGTGCATAACTATGCCAGCAGGACAGAATGCTTCAAGTGCAAAACACCAAGAAATTTTGGTGAGAATTAGCTTAGCCTTCATTAAGTTTTCTCTTGAAAACTTTTGACATGTTCTTAGAACAGCATATCCATGACACGTTTATTACTTCTATTTCAGCTGATGCTGACTAAGAGAGGAAATTTCAACAGCCATTGACTTTCTTCGTTCACATCTTTCTTCAGCAAACATGTTTTCCCTAGTTAAGGTCTAGAGTGATCATGGGCGAAGGTTGTTGGAATCACGGCCATGCTCTTGAAAGGGTTTCCTTTCTATGTTGTTTACTGCCAGATGTTTTGACAAGAAAGTTGTGAAATCCATATATATTATCAATTAGTCTTAATGTCTTATTTTTACTTAGGTGAGATAATTAAGGTTTAAAATCTATGATAAAACTTGGACCTTCCAATATCCCTTGTTTGCTTCCCCAACTGCACATGAATGCTTGCTTGTGTATGTCACAAACAAGGCCAGAGAATGTGAGAGACAGAGGAAAGTTGGGTTGAGGAAGAGAGAATGTGTGCTGGTAGGGAACCGTTATATTATACGGACTTTTTGGATAAAATTATCCCTAAATATTTGAAGGAGAAAAAAAAAAAAGTTGAATAAATGAATTTCTTTTGTAACTTAAAATTAACTTCTTTTTGTTTTTTTTTTTACAATGGTTATACTAAGAATCTATAATTTCATAAGTATTATTTGAAGTCTCATTAGTAAGTTGATCTTAATGAGTTATTTAAAATTAACTTATATATTTATTTTTAGAAGTTTTTTCATTTAATTTTTTTACAAACTAAAGTGCATAAATTAATTTTAATTTATTAAAAAAGCTCAATTTATTTTATATTTTTACATATTTAAAGAGGACTTTACTTTTAGGCCAGAATAGAAATACAATACAGACCCATACACTGGATCACCATTAGCAATGTATTTATCAAAGCTACTTAAAAATTGCAAGCAAAATCAAAATGAGTACAAATTGAAGTTGGCAGTTTACTTCAAAAGCCAGAAAAATAACCTCGAAAATAACTAAATGGATAAGAACTTGATTCCCTCCAAGTCAAATATGAAATAAATTCTTGCACTGATTAATTTATTTTATTTTTTGTGTGGAGAATGAGTACATTCACGATTCTTTGTCAAGATCCATAATTAGGAAGAAACCCCTCATTATCATTTTATGGCTTTCCTTTATTGACTTAATTGCAATTTCATGTTAATGTTGCGAGCCAAATGGCACATATGTGTTCTTTCATTTTAACTGTTCCTTGTTACTTGGCTTTCAAAATATTCTGAGCTTGAGTTATGCTTTTAAGATGTTAAGCAAGGACCCCACTTTTTAGTGAACTAGTTCCCCTGCGTAGTGAAGGGATCAGAAGTGAAGGACCAATTATGTCCAAATTTCGGATGCCCTTATTTTACTCTTATTATTTTCAAGTATTTCAGTTTCTGGCTATCCATATCAAGGAGATGCTAAATTTTAGAAGAAGAGATCTTTATATTATTATACAATAATGTATAGTATTGAAAATTGGACACAAGTGGTTTGGTCTTAGACTCTTTAACTAAAGTTTGGATTTCGGCTTAGGCATTCGGTCTAGAATTACGATTAAAAGTGTTACTTTATCTTAAAATGGACTGATTGATAAAAAAATAATTAATTATGTATTAAATAAAAATTTTTAAATATCTTTTACTTAAAAAAATGTATAGTATTGAGAAAACTAAGAAAAAAAAAATACTTTCTATAAAAGGGATAGGCTTTATTTTCACCTTAATGCCTATTAAATTATTTAATGGACTAACATAGTTATAATCAAGTCAAATGAAAGCACACACACCTAGTTGGGTACCAAGTAAGCAACCTAACTCATCATAAGTCATTCATATAAAAAAAATTAAATAGTAAGTATTAATTATTTAATTAAGTATTTTTCATTAAATTAATAATCTTTATAATTGGTATATTTAATAATTTAAAAATTTTATTCTAAATAGTTAACCACTGTCAATTTACAAATAAATAATTCAGTATTCTCTCATTTAAATAACATTGATCATAAATTATTAGAGTAATTATTGAAACTAAAATATCAATTACGGTCCAAGTAAATAGTTTAAGAAATGTAAGTTTTAACAATATAGAACACAGTATTCGATAGAATAAAGAAAAACACAATTGAACAAAATATATATACAATCATAATAAATAGTCTAAAAATCTTAATTATAAAATATACGATAATAAAAGTAACATCATGGAATTCATATCTTATGATGGAGATGAGATAATATGTATAAATTAAAACCTAAATTGAGTATTTACTATCCACTTCGTATATTGTAAGTATTATATTTTTTTTTTCAGTATCCTGATGCCAGATGGATAAACAATTAAATGCATGTAAAAAGTATTTCCATTATCCAACATCTAATAGATAAGAAGTACAAAAGGATGAAAAGTTTGTGCTTTATTTGAATAAGTTACAATTTCGAATTAGAATTTTATCAATTATGTTCTAAACACTATTACGGTGTGCAAGCTACTTATGTTATTGGAAATAATAAAAAATGTTATTTCTTTTAATATTCAACTATTTTTATTTTTTATTAAAAGTATTTCTCAAACATTCTTTTTGGTAAGCCACTGTGAAGGAAAATTTAAAATCTTGTTTGAATTGTAAAATAAATTGATAATGTACATACTGCAAAGGAAAATTTTAACTATCAAATTTTGGCAATAATATTATTATAATGAAATAAATAAATAATTTTTTTTTATGAAAATTACTATCAATTTTTTTTTATTAAACCATTGACAATTTCAACATGATACATATGAATTAATTTTATAAACTCTTTATATAATTATGTTGAAATTTTTATCAGATTAAGGTATTAAAAATTTAAGGTTTTTTTATATATAAATGTTATGTTAATATTATTTGTTAAAGTTCATCAATATTACTTGATAATGTTCATCAAGTGTTCTTTTTGGTAAGGCATTTTAATGGAACTATTAGATTGCTAAGTTCTGAAATGGGTAAACCCATCTCGATGTAATAAAATATTAAAAAATATAACAATTATAACTTACAAAAATTCTTATTAATTATATAGTATGTTCATATAATTATATTGAAATTAATATAACATTAATAATTTAGTAAATGAACTTATTTTTATATATAATTGATATTTTATTATTATTTAAATGATTTTCTTTTTTAGTATTTAACTTGATAATGTTCAACAACGCTATTCTTTGGTAGAATTATATTTTTCTTAATCTATTCAATTTTTTTATATTTATTAAATGAAAAATAATAGGAGATATGATGGTACATTAGTTTGAGTACCTTATTATATAACAATAAGTCAATGTAAATATTAACTCTAGAGTTAGTGCTGGAAGAATTTGACAAGTATATATAATACGTGATCATGTATATATGAATATATCTGATGTAAATTTCTATGAAACGTCAAACGTTATATATGCATATTATCTACCTTCAAATTCTTGATCTTTTAATAAAGAATGAAAAAACGTGTTATATAGTGCTCGTATTGTTATGTTTGTCATGACATTAAATAATGAAAATATTATAAAAATTCAAAGTCAAACATATGCATCAATCCAACATTTAATAATTGGGCGATGTTGCTTTAACTAATAATATTTATATATATAAACTTTATAGTTGCTTTGATTTGTGTACCAAATTTCCTTTGAGGAAATGAACGCATGCAAAATGGATCAAACAAATAATTAAAGACAATAATAAGGCACACTTAAGGACTATGATTTTGTGCATCTATAAATGTGAACAACTTTTTGCATGAGGTAAACCATTATGTAGTAAACTTCATTTTCAAGTATATTTTTTTATAAGTTGTTTATTTTTCTTATTTTTTTTTTAAAATAATGTTGTTTACATGTGATTATTATTTTTTTGTTGTCTTAATATTTAGTAAGATGATTTTGGAAGTTACCTTAACTTCAAACATTGTTCCTAAAAGGACTCAATGGAGGTTGAAGGTCGTATTTGGATATTAACAGAGTACAAAAATCTCGATATATTAGCAATATCGAAATGTTATTGGTTAACGAAAAGGATAAGTCTTTGACAATAAAAATAATTTACTAACCTTGCAAAACATGTACTCTGTAGCATTTTTACTTAACTAATCTTTTGATTCATAATTTTATGTAGATTGGAAAGATACACGCATATGTAAAAAAATCCTACGTTCATAAATTTATGGAAATTTTGGAAGAAGGTCATTGTTATTTGATGAAGAACTTATTAGTAGCTCAAAATGATAGTAAATTTAGAACAACAAAACACAAATTCAAGTTGAATTTCATGGGAATCACCATTTATTCCAAAATTTTTGCTGAACAAATTCCCAAGTATCATTTTGATCTCATGCCATTTATATAGACATTCTTACTGCAACTAGAGAAGACATTTTGTTTGTTAGTTGGTTCTTAAATGTATTAATTTTTTTTTATAAAATTCATTAATAAATTAGTATCTAATTGATTATCTTTTCAGTCAGGTAGTAGAGAAGGACCATATGAAAGAAAAAACATTTAATGGCATGAAAAGCAAACTTATGGATATCGTGCATCATAATTTAGAGTAAGTTGATTTTTTTTAACGAAAATAACAATATATTCAATGTTTTTTTTAATTAATTTTAATATTTTTTTAATAGGATTAATTCATTACATTGCATACTGTGGAGAGATTATGATGTCAAAATTCAAGAGTATTTGGATAAACAAACATTATCCAGTCCTATCATGTTAATATTGCAATTTTGCAAGTTGTCTTGGTACAAAATAATACTTATTCTTATTGGATGATATGCAAGTTTACTTTTATTACACTAAATTTTATTTTCAATATAAATCCTTGCTCTTTTTCAATATTGTTGGGGTTATGGGCATATCCAATGCTTTTTATGGAACCAACAATTTTGTCAATCCTGACTTTAATGTAGTTCAACAATACACACAAAAAAAGTAAACAATACTAACTAAATCACAACTTTGAACTTTTACTTTTTTTTTTACAATATATTTAATTGTATATTTTTTTCCTAATTTTAAAAAATTTAGAATGGAGGGAGTCCAAGTAGAGATTACTTAAGTTGATTCTCAAAGGATTGGGCAAACATTCATTTCTTTGCAAGATGATTTGCTGCAATCCAAATAATGACAATATCATATTTAATAGAGTCTTCAGAAGTAATAATTATAATATTTATTAATTTTACATTTATTTTATTGTTTATATATTTAAATTGATAATATATATAATAACGTTTACTATCAAGAGTGCTTTGGTATTGTCCTTGCAAAGGTCATTGAGATAGAAATCGAAAATGGATGGTTTTATTAGTCTTGCTGTAAATTTATTAAAAAGGTACCTTCTATTTGAAGCAAGTCTTTTTGCAAAAAATGCCAAAAGATTGTCACGGCTGTTCCTAGGTATGGTTTCAAACTTTTGTCTTTGATAATGAAGATACCAAATAACTATATATAAAGTTCTATATTTAATAGGTTTAAGATGCATATTAAGGTCATAAATAACACATGATCTACGGCTTTCGTATTATTTGATCATGTTGTGTCCCTTTTTATTCGAAAATCTTTATCAAATTTGATTGGAAAAAATGATAAGGTAATTTGAATTTTTAAAGTGTTGTTTTAATTAAATGATATATGAATGCATTTTTTAATCCAAAATATATTAGATTGATTCTTCTTTTTTTTTCTTCTTCTTTTGTTTGGTCAACAAATGAAATGGTGTTGCCTAGAGAACTTAATGTTTTTCTCAATAAAGAATTTTTGTTCAAAATTGAAGTCCTTGATGTTAACATATTTCAAAAATGGAAAAACTTCATTGTTAAAAGGATGTTTGATGACATTCTGACTGTTTAACAATTTATCAAATAGTACAATATACAGGTGATATTTATAAGCAAGCTAGTTGTCTTATGGTTACGAGTCAAATTATAATGTTGAAATTTGTAGAAAGGTATTAACTCTTTTTATCAATATAGACGAATAACCGTTTAGAGTTGTTAAGAGTGAGGGTTTTAAGCATTTATGTGGATAATTACAATCTTAATTCATTATTACATTAAGACACACGATAACAAAAGATTGTTTTCAATTATATATAAATAAAAAAAAACATAGATTAAAGACTTTCTTTAAATCAAATTGTGCTAGACTTCCATTAAAAACTTTAACTATTTGACAACAACTTATTTTATAGATAATGAATGAAAATACGAAAAGATGCCAGTTAACTTTATTGTACTTCCAGGCACAAAGGGGAGATAATTGGAAGGAAAAAAAAAAGGTACTAAGGGAATGTGACATTAGAAATGTGTCCATTATAGCAATTGATAATGCATCATCTAGTTATGTTGTTACGACATATTTAAAAAAGAGAATCAAGAGTATGAGTAAGCTAGTGAAGAATGGTGAATTTTTGCATGTTAGATGTTGTGCTCATATATTTAATTTAGTTGTGAGTGATGGTTTAAAAGAAAACCAAATTTCCATAACAAGCATCTAAAATGCTATTAGGTAAGATCTTCTCCCAAAGGTATACTAAGTTTAAAGAATGCATAAAGTTTTTAGATATTAAATGTAAAAAATTATCGTGTTTGGATATTCCAACAAAGTGGGACTCCGCATATATGATGCTAGATGTTGTTTAAGAATTATCAAGCTATCTTTGAAAAGCTTATAGTTGAAGACCAATACTATGTAGACTTTTTGCGCTATGATAAATTTTTTTTATGAGGCTACTAAATTTTTTCAACTTAATTGCATGTAAGCCTACATATTGCATTTTATCAGTTAGTTGTCATCCATTATGAACTCAATGAGTCAACTATGAACTTGAATACAATTTTGACCACTATGGGTTTAGAAATGAAGCAAAAATATGAAAAGTATTAGAATAGTAATGCTAACCTCAATTACCTATTGTATTTTTTACCCTTGTTACAAGTTAGACATTGTGGAATGGTCATTTCAGGAAATGTATAAAAATGACACAATCTTTATTGTTAACTTGTTTACTTCTTCAAAAGATAACATGTTTAATATGTATGATTGATACAATAAACCAATGAGGAACAAAATGGACTTGGGAATCTTCTCATGGTCCAACAAAGTGTTTTTCTCCAACTAAAACATCTAACGTTGCTAAAAAAATTTCATATTCGGCAAGGACTAATGTTTTTAAAAATCATTTAAAGGAAATAGACTCCATTGACAAACAAAATGAAATTGAGAGGTATTTGAGTGAAAAATGTATAAATGTTTATGCTAATTTTGATATTCTTGTTTGGTGCAAACAAAATGCTTCATGGTTTCTCATACTCATAAGAATGGTTAGAGATATTTTGGTCACTTTAGTTTCAACGATTGCTTAAGAAAGTGCATTTAACATTAGAAGTAGTGTTTTAGTTGTTGTAGAAGCATTCTAAACCCAAAAAGACAAAGGCATTAATTTGTGCCCAAAACTAGTTGAGGCCAACTATAACCCAATTGAAAAACCTCAATATTATTCAAGAGTTTGAAATTTTGGAGAAGAATATAACTAATATCAAATTACTCTTTTTTCTTTTATAGATAATTATTTAATCATTGTGTTATATACAAGTTATTTATATTTTTTATGTACCACAAAAATTCAAGAAGGCTTAATAGGAGAAATATCAAGAGGAGTTGGATTTTCTATTAGGATCAGTCCATCATCTCAATCATAACCAATATTGTGATTGTACATATTTTTAGCTATTTGTAACTTAATTATAACTAACTTGGTTAATTTTAAGTAGTAAATTTTATTTTGGTTGTGTGCTAATTTGGTGTTTTTATTTTCACAAGTTAAAACTTTTTTTCATTTTAAAGTCATCTATAACCATTAGAGATAAGGATAATATTGAATTTATTGATCATTTTTGGAATATATACTAATTAAATTTGTTTTACTATGCATTTGATTACTTGAGTCTTAGATTTTTTTGGGTAACCTTTTAATTTCTTTACTCATATTGTTTAAAATGTTAATAATTTGTGGTTATGATTGTTGATATGTATGCTAGGGTTTTTTTTACTTGTAGTTAAAGATTTGGAACCTATACATAGAGATTGTTTTTATAATTGTTGCCATTTAGTTGATGATTTTTTTTAGCTTTTTCTCCCAAATGTGTGTTGGATATATTTTGGTAAGTAAACATTGATTTGTTAGTTTTTTCTTTCACAATCAACTAGAATTTATCATGATTCTACAGAAAAATTGTTTCATTTTTAGTGTCTATTGTTTCTTGTAATGTGAAATTATGTTTAATATTGGTGGATAAGGAAATGTAAGAATATGTACATTATTAAAGTGCAAGGCTATTTTCTAAGGAATTAATTCTCTTTATTTTTTAATTGTGATTTTGTATGGAAATTGATCTATAGAACTTGTGTTGATATCAGGAAAAAAGTATTACTTGTCTATACCATGATTTGGATCTAGTTCAATTATTATTTTTTAATAGTTCTCAAATTTTCTTTATATTAAGTGAAAACGAAGCAATCTATTTCTAATGGTTGTGACCACTTTACAAAACTTTCTAAAATGAAGCTAAGAATTTAATTGCAACATGTAATTATTGTGGTAAAAAGATATTTGTATGGTTCTAAATAACATGACACCTCTAACTTACTTAAGCACAAATCATATTCTAACTTTCTACAGGTTATCCTAAATAACCCCAACCAAGCTGACAACGAAGTTCAAACTGTTTGGATCTTTTGAGGACAAAACATATTAAATTTAATAATTCTTATAATTGAAAACAAAACTCTAATGAGTTTGCTTTTGTGTACGATGACCGTTGTACTAGTTAATTTTTTAAATAACAAAACAATAAATTAATATTACTTTTTATTGTTAGGTGAAGTTGTAACTTGATATCCTAATCTCATGGAAGAAAGACTCTCCAATATTAGAGTCTAAGTATAAATTTTTGTAATAAAATTATAGTTGAAATGTAGTTCTTATTATGACATATAATAGCCTATGAGATTATATTACTAGAGTTTAAATATGAGATTATGACATTGTTTTTTAAAATACTTTTTTATATTTTACATATTTAGTTTGTATGTAAGTGCGATTTACTCATAAAGTACTAATTTTATTGTTTTTTCAATTGATTTATTATTATTTGAAATTCAAAAATATATATAATTGACTTTTGGACTATTTTAATTCAAAAGAGCCCAATAAAATTTTTTATGGTCATTGAAAATCAATTTCACAAGACTAACCAACCTATCTGATGAGAAAAGGCACATGGTCTTTCGCGCTTAATTGTTGCATCTTCCCTATGATGTATCCTTCTGAGGATTTCCTCCATGGTTTCAGAACCACCACACCATTTGACCTGTAATTTATGCTATCTGGTGCTTAAAACAAAATTAACTAGATTGAGTTCAAACAAGCTTATGTATCTAGCAATACATTTGACCAATATTAACTATTTTTAATGATAGAAGATCTCAAGCACTAATCTCCAGAATTGATTTTTATTCAATACACATTTTATGCATATTTTGCTATGTAATTTAACTAAAACAAGAAGTCTCTTATGAAACCACAATTTCAACAACCTTAAAAAAAAAAAAAAAGAGGAAGTCGTGTAATGAAACATGACTTCCATATTTTAAGATTAAAAATTATAATTAAAAATAAACATTGTGTTTTAAATCACGATTTCACTGTTTTTTAATTAAAAAAAATGACAATAGCAAACTCCTGTTTTCAAACACGACTTGCCTATTTTTGTAAATTTTTCAAAAAATATAAATTTCTATAATATTTAAGATATTTAATAAAATTAGTGGTACTAATATTTAAAATTAATAGGATTGAAGATATTGCATCTTTAACATGAATAAAAGTACGTACGATAACTTTCAGGCACTTATAATCAATCTAATAAACCATTAAAATTAACACCATGTCAAATATATTTTTATTGCATGTTTAATAGTAGGCAGAGGTGTTCTATTTGTATCATCAAATACCCAAATTAGGATAAATTCACATCACACTTCTACTACTCGACACACTCTCCATTAATGATGAGTCTCAACATATCATAAACGCACAACTCAATAATGATTATACACACTATCTACATCTATAAATAAACAATAGAATAATAATAATAATAAATCCTAATATAATAATAAATCCTAAACCCTAAACTCTAAACCCTAAACATGTAAATCCTAAAAATTTAATAATAATAATAATATAATAATTTAATAAATAATAAATTAAATCATTAAATATGAAATAATTAATTGAAAAAGATTGAAATATAATAAACTAAGAGATTAAACTAAGAAAAAAATTAAGTAAGATATGATTAAGCTTTAATAAATTTAAATCAAAGACCATTCATCTTTGATATATAAAAATAAAGGAAAAAATTTGACAAATCAACTCATTAAGGATAATTTTATAAATAAAAGTAAGATTAGTTTAGATTTCATAAATTAATGTCTTAGACCTCAAATTAATTAGTTAATGAATTTAAATCTAATATAGTTAATTAAAATAAATTAAGGCTTGATAAAATTAGTAACTCTAATTAATAATTAAGTTAACTAATATTTGAACCTTTTTATTAGAATAGAAAATTAGAGTTTTAATGACACAAAATATTTACTAATAAGTTAATAATACTTTTAATTAGTGAAATTAAATATTTTAAGATGATTAATGATTTACAATTAAGATAATTAAAGTTAATTAAGTTTCATTTTATTAATTTAAACTTAGAAAAAGAACTAATTAAAAATTAATTAATTTGTTCAGTTAAGTGATTTAATTAGTTGTTAAAGGGATCTATAGGCAGTGATTAATTAAATTAATTGTTAGAAAAATTAAATAATTAATAAAATATTAATTGAATTAATTAGAAAATAGGAGAAATAATTATTTAAGTTAGAACTATATATATATATATATATATATATATATATATATTGATCTTT
>JAMLFT010006508.1:0-15955 GCA_026544285.1 Pachyrhizus erosus
TAAGTTAACTTTAATTTTAATTAATTTTATTAAATATAATACAAAATAATAACAATATGAAAAATATATATATTAAGAGTACAAGTAAAATAAAAATTATTTTTAGACTAAATTTTTTATTTTTTTTATAAGACTTTCATGTGACAGCTTCTATAGACTTAATTGCAGAGTTAAAATTTTAAATGAATATCGTAGTATTTTGTCAAAGGAAACCAATTGTTTTCTACTAACTGACTAATTTTCCTTAACTATTAATTAAAAATCACCACGTATATATAGCAGATGTTGATTGCTCGTTTTACTACTGCGTCAAATGTACTATATTTCAAGCATGGTATTAAATTAATTAGGACTTGTAAAGGCACAATAAATTGAAGTTGAATTCTTCATCTTTCCACGTTTAAGATTAAGTTTAGGTGTATCAAAGTTGAATAATCAAAGTAATAAATGGCGTTATATTTTAAGTACTACATATAAGGAGAAATAAAGGTTAAATAGTCTTAATAACATCTGAGTGTCACAAATGTTGGTCTGCCGAGCATGCCGTTGATTTTTATTTATTTTTTCAAATAAAATCATAATTTATATATAGAATTTGACTTATAAAAATTGTAAGTAGTTAATATTATTTTGTAAATAGCTACTTTTGTTTATATAGTCAAGTTATTACATTCATATTAATGTTGATTACCTGCTTTTATTTTCTTTCTTTTCTGAACAGCAATATAAATTACATGGAGTACAAAACTACACTCTAATTTATATGTTAAGAGACTACATACCTTACATCATTCCATATTAATGTTGGTTACTCTTTTGTAAAAGTTAATCCAACACAAGACAAAAAAAAAAAAGGATTTCTCTGTCATATAGGACAAAAATTCAACATAAAATGAATATTGAAGTATTATTCAGAGATAGAGAGAGAGAGACTTTTTAATGATCATGTATGACTATGTTCCAATTATTAAGTGATTATCTGTTTAACTCTATATCATCATGTGGACCTCTATCTTTTTCTAAAAAATAGGACCACAAAATGTTAAAAAAACTTTGTTTGCCGACACCTAATAATTAAACACCTTTTTTTTACTCATTTATCTTTTGGAGTGATATATGTTCAGTTATTAAATGGATCCTTGTAGAGACTCAAGAGTTGTCAAGACCTAAAACTTGTTTATGTATTTTATTTTATTTTATTTTTCTATTTTATTCAATTCAGTGAGCTTGAGGCTACACTTAAAGAGTTTTTTCTATATCCCATAAATTTCTTACATTTTGAAAAGGTTAATTCGAAATATAAAACTACTCTACATATATTTCTTAAGCTAATAGGCTTAATCCTGGGCCTAATTTAGAAGCCCAGAGTATCTTGGGTTCAGCTGTGGAAGACAACATAGTTGGGCCTTGGCACGGCACAATATCATAGAAAAATAAAAGACAGGTTTTGATTATCTATATTACCAGTAACTCCGTCTCCATTTCTTCACTAAAAGTTATAAATAAATAGGTAAATCCAATTTTTAGTTCTTTTTATTGTATCAGAACTTCAAGATTAGAAAACGCTGTTTCAGCCTAAGGGGAAAATAAAAACTTTAAAATAAAAAATACTTATAAAAAACTTAAATTTATCTCATTTCAACTAGGTAAGTAAAGACTTAAAAAAATTGCGAACCCTATCTCACTGCATTTAACCAATTTTTCAAGACTTAAATTAATTCTCAGTCCTATGATAAATGCTAAACGAACAAACTATAACTAGGAATCACATTCTCAGTTTATGATATTTAATTTTCAAGAAATTCAAGAATATTATAACTAAAAATGCTTTTTTTTTTTTACAACTATAACTGAGAATGTTATTTATAAGTATTTTAAAAATATATTTAGTTAATTTTTAATATTTTTTAAAATAATTTTTAAATTTTAAAATAACTAAATAAAAAATAAAATTTGTAGTAATTAAAAATAAATTTTCACATTTTTATGGGAATATAACTTTCTCATTCCTTATCATAAGAATAATAAAAATTAAATAAATAAAAATATGTAAAATTTTGAGAATAAAAAGTGTATGAAAATATTTTTTTATAATCTTCTAATAAATATATAAATAAGTATTTATATTCTTATATTCTCAAAAATATAAAATGATTCCGTAAAATAAGCGTTTTTTAAGAGAGAGAAAAAGAACAATATCCTTGAAGAAATTAGTGAACGTTGCTCGTTAGAAAAACCAAAAAGTAAAGGACCAATTCTCATTCTAATCCAAACTAAAGAAAAGACTAAACAAGAATCGTATCTCATTTTTCCTTTTGTGTGAAGAAAGATTTGTTAGTTTGAATTAGTAAAAAAAAGATGAAACGAAGTGAAAATAATAATAATGAGAATGTTAACGAAACAGCTAAAAATAATCTCTTAAAAAGCTGATAACAAGACAATATATTGTATTAAATTGTTTTAATTAAATAATTACTTTTAACTCCCACTTTTCATGAACTCAAATAGTATATTTGTTATGTATCAAAGGTGAAAACTTTTCTTTATAAAGGTGCTTTTGAACTTGAATTTGTCTTAATGGGAAGATACCAATCAAGATTCACATTCTAATGGGATTGATTCCTTTTGTTAGGAGGTAAAGCTTTTATCTGAATCTACTTTTTAATAAAAATTAATAAGAAAAAATAAGAATATAAAATAAATTAATTTTTAATAAATTTAATTTAATTTATACATACTGATAAAAAAAAATTTAATTTATACATTAATTAAAATTTATCTTTAGAAAAATTAAATCAGAAAAATTTTATAAACCAACTTGAATTTTTTAAAAGAATTAGTCTTAGAGAATTACTAGATTTCATATTATCAAGATACAAAGTAAGAAAATAAAAATATATCTACCTTAACCCAAAAGAACTAAAATTTATGAAATATTTTAATTTAATAAAAATATATATACTTAAAAATTCGAACTTTATATATCATTTTATTTTTATTTAAAAGGAGAAAAATTAAGATATGAACGATATTTGATAACGTGTCAACCTAAGATACACTATTTTTTGTAATATTCTAAACGTTTCATTCCAGGCAAACAGCAACACATAAAGGGGGTTTAATGTGATTTTGATTATGAAATGACGTTCCCATTCTTTACTGATTAAGTTGTTGTTGTAAACTGGTGAGGGGCTTTTACGTCTTTTCGAGATTGATGCCAGCATAGAGAGAGAGAGAGAGCATGAACCAAGACTTGCTCTTTTTGCAGTGATTAAATCCTCATCGTCTTTCTCAATCCTCAATCACCTTTCAATTTCTCTCTTCTGCTCTCACCCACACTCTCTCACTTGGGTACGTGTGTTATGTTCTTCATTCTTCAAATGCATGTCGTCTCTCATTTCTCAATTCAATTTCTCCCCTTTCCCTCTTCCCTTTAATCTATGAGGAAAAAGGAATTGTGGATTCTCTTTATTTCTGTTCAATTTTTCTTTTTAGGGTTAAAAATGTTCTCTTTATTATTGTTGTTGTTGTTGTTGTGTGGAGATTGATTCGTGTAATTTGTTGAAGGGTTGAAGATGAGAATTTGTGGAGCAGGTATGGGTTGATATTGGATTTCCTTTAATTTATTTGGTGGACTTGTTTCATGCATGTTTCTACTCCCAATTCTATTAACAATTTCGGCCATTTGAGTTTGGTTTTATTTTATGTGATTTTCTTGCAATTCCCAATTTATGTAAAGCATTGGATGCACACTAGGCCAGCTGTTTGCATGAGAAAATATAAATTTATTTATTAGCACAGCCTTTGACCCTATACGGGTATCCATTTGTTGGAAACTCTATCAAATAAGAATCCCATAATATATTATGTCTTCTTTTCTTCCCCTAAGTGAGTGCTAATAGTTAAACCAAAAATCGCTTCTATATTTCATAACAAAGGGTTATTTTCCTATGTCTCTCTGATTACATACATGCATGAAAGTAAGAGTTATCAGCTGAATTTTTTATTGAATAAAAAAATAGTAGCATCTTTAAGTGTTAAATTAATGTTTGGGGGAGAAAACACGGATATAAGAAAAATATCCAAAAGTCAGATGGAGGAATATGTGTGATTAGGACTAGAACATAAAGTGATCGGAGTTTAAGTTATTTTAAAACATAATCATCTCTATAGAATTTAGGACATGTTTGGTTTAAGAAAATGTTCTGTTTTCAATTTTTATTTTCATAAATATTTATAAAAATCTTATCTTATATTTACTTCGTTTACTGTTTTTGATGTTCAGTAAATTATTTTCGTTGGTCCCAGCACAAAACCTTGACAATAGGGAACAAAGTAAATATAAGATGATATTTTTGTAATTATATGTGAGAATTCAAAATTAAAAAAGAAAATACTTTTTGAAATCAAAGGTGCGGTTGCTCTGTATTTTCCCTTTTGCATAAAATTTGTGCTCTCACTTGACATGTACGAATGGATGGATGGTTTGTATATGATTTCATCATTCATGTTTATCGACTTTTGTCAGAGAAGTTTTAGGCAAATGCTAACCTGAGGGTACTAATTAAGAAAGTGGAAAGTTTTTATTGGTATGCGTAAAAACGCGCTTCCTTGTGATTTTTAAATGTGTTCTCATATGATTTTCAATAAAAAAAAAATTCTTTTAATTCGTTAACCGGTGAGTGTCCTACTTGTTAGCAAAACCCTTATTATTTTACTAGTTTAAATGATCCTTGATGAGTGTAAAATAATTTTCATTACCAATATAGAAGTGCCATGTGCCATAGTAATAAAATGTAGCACCATATGAATGAGTGATTCCGAATTAATTTTTAAACTTCTGCTTATCTGTTCAAATTTGTAAGTTCAGTTGATTTGGCATCTTGATTTGGTGGCTCTTTTGTTTCTTTCATATATACAAGAGCATTTTGAAGTTGATTATTTCTTCTAGAAAAAGACTTTCATGTTACTCAAATGCTTAGCAGCAACCAGCAGCAGCTACAGCAGCTACACCACCGCATCCAATTCCCTTTTAGTGTTTGTCTCCTCTTCCCTCTCCAGCCCTGCTAAAACCAAGTTCCTGCCCTCACTTTCTAGATTTTCTGTCAAGCGCTCTTGCTTCCTTTCCCAAACACATCCACGCATTGCTGTGAACAAGCCCTCCATGAACCTGTTGAACAGACTCGGGTTTGGCAGTGCTAGGGCACCAGAGAACATGGACTCATCCATTCCTCAGGGTCCAGATGATGACATACCAGCACCAGGCCAGCAGTTTGCCCAGTTTGGTGCTGGCTGTTTTTGGGGTGTTGAGTTGGCCTTCCAGAGGATACCTGGGGTGACCAAGACAGAGGTTGGTTACACCCAGGGGCTTGTGCATAATCCAACCTATGAGGATGTGTGTACAGGAACCACAAACCACTCAGAGGTTGTAAGGATCCAATACGATCCCAAAGCATGTAGTTATGAGACTCTGCTTGATTTGTTCTGGGCTAGACATGATCCCACCACCCTGAATAGACAGGTATATATAAAGTTTTTGTTTTATGCTATTAACCACGTCATGTTAAATTGAGGTAGTTTGGTTTCTAATTGATATTTCTAAACTTTGTTGATCTGAATAATAGGTCTGGAGTCTAGACTGTGTTTTGTCAAAATAAATGATTTTTGTTACTTTTGGGTTTCTGTAGAATTGATTAATGATGTATTACTTCCAAAGTTAAACGTTTTATCAACACTTTTCTAATTCCATGATTGATTTGTCTATAGTAATATTTGTTCTCTCTGTGTTGCCAGTATTTAACAGAGGCATTTATGTTTTGATATCTAATTCTGTCTTGTTTTGTAAATTATGTTTTAATATGATCTTCTGTTGAATCTTGAATCACATCAAATTCCAGGGGTGTCTTGGTAATAGTTGTTTAGGGTGTTTTTACCCTTCTGTTTGCACTTGGTGGGATGTTTATAGGGGTAATAGATGGTTTGGATAAACTGTGTTGGACTAAAATGGATGGTTCAAAAACAAACCACTAGTTCATTTATGATATGGTACATTTTTAAAAAAAAAAAATCCAAAACATCCTTGATATATATAATTAAAAAAAATCCAACCATCCATTAATAATTTTTCATGGATAAGATATCCAGTTCATCCATTTATAAATATATTAATTTTTTTCCTCTTTTACTTGTCAACAAATATTCTCTCTTTAAAACTTCTCTTCTTACGAGCACTGTTTTCAAAAGAACCTGCAATGATTCCCAGCTCCTATGATTATCATTGATACAATATCTTAACATTCAATGAATTGTCTCTTTTCTTTGTACATTCTGTTACTCCTTTATCAGTTGCATTTGGGAGTTCATTGCAATGATGGTTTTGCTTTATTTTCATTGTGGCAATGCACTAGTTCCAACTTCTTATGTTGGACTTCAGATATGTTATGGTTCTCCAGAGTGATTTGTGAGCATCCAAAATACATTTTCATATGGAATAATCTATTTCCTTTGCTACATTTTTTGTCTTGTCCCTTGTTTCTTTTGTGCTTCCCTTTCAATATGCATACTTTTGTTTCTTGAATTCACTCTTTCATCCAAATCCATGCGTACGTGAACTTCGAAAATATGGTGACTGGTTATGAGATGCAGTTGCACACACGAGTTGCATATTCTACTGCTTAAGCGCATAGTTACCATTTGATCTTGTTATGTGGCAGGGGAATGATGTGGGAACACAATACAGATCTGGGATATACTACTACACACCGGAACAAGAGAAGGCAGCCAAGGAGTCATTGGAACAGCAGCAGAAGCAACTGAACAGGAAGATTGTTACTGAGATTCTTCCTGCCAAGAAGTTCTACAGGGCAGAGGAGTACCATCAGCAGTACCTTGAGAAAGGGGGCCGATTTGGTTTCAAGCAATCTGCTGCTAAAGGCTGCAATGATCCAATTCGGTGCTATGGTTAATTGTCATTAGTGAACTGCCATCAAGATCAATGTAACCGGTTCTTTAGATGTAGAAAGTCCTTAGTTTTGTTCGTAAGTTTTTGTTAATATATCAGCAAAGCGTGTGCAGTGTTTGAGGTTGAAGATGGACATAGCCATAAATTCAGTTGTAGACCTGTAAATTGTCTTCTATATATAATATGATTTTGCTTTTAAATATTATCTCCACGATTTTTTATAAACTTTTCTTTGTTTGATCCAAAATTTTGGAGAAGGTAGTTAAAATCGTTCACTCAAAATTGGAGAGATTCGAAAGAGGGGATAACTTTTAAATTAATGAGACTAAATAATCTTTCAACTTAATAATTGCATTATACCATTTTAAGTATTTTTCTCCCTTGTATACATTTGTTTCTTAATTAGTAACTCGACATTTTTTATTTCTGGGGGGGTTAGTTTTTTATTGTCACGTTTTTTTTTTTTTTTTTTATCTATGATGCATTAGAAAGTGATCTTAATGAAAAAGAAGGGAAAGTTTATTGTCAAGGGAGGTTAGGGAACTGTCGATAAAAAATGATCAAATATTGTACGAAACGTGTCTTTTTCTTTTTGTTTGTAGGGCTTTCTAATGTTGGAAACGGAGAGGGTAGATATTAAAATTGACCTTATTAATTGCAAACTAATACGAAAGACAGAATGTGTTTTCAGAATTTGCACGTCTTTGTAGCGATTTTAGGATTAGGTAATTAGAATAGGATGGAATGAGATAATTATCTATTCAATTGTATTTAACTGTTTTATGTATTGATAGGAAATAATTATCTCTTATTCTTTATTCTATCTTGTTAATTATTGTAACTTTTGTCGGCTAAAAGGAAATGTGTTAGTAAATAACATGATAAGCATGTGTTTCTCTTGTATATAAAATGTGTATTTTATCTTCTTAATTTATTGTAACTTTTATGTATTACATATAATGCATGATTAATATATATATATATAATATAATATATATAAAATTATATATATGTAGTATTATACGCATAATATATGATATATTATTATTATTTGTATAATATATGTAAGATTTATCTACAATATATAATAATTTATATTATATATAATAAATATAATTTATGGAGTGATAAACACATAAGAAATTAATTTTATATTAGAAATTAATTTTAAAAAATATACAAATATGATAAAAACAAGGTAATATAAGAAGTTTATCCAACTTTTATATCTTATCATTTTTTTTATATCAAAACCATAAAATGAATTATAATATTAATTAAAGTACAGTCCAAAATCTTCCGTCTTATGGATTGAGTTTCTCAAAATGACTGATACTCCTACTTAATTTTGTTAATGGTATACCAAATTAAATCTTAGTTTTTCTTTCATGGGATATGATGAAAAACAAAACGCTAAATGGGAGAGACTGAGTCAGAAGAGAACATAAATTGCCGGTGGTTCTTCAACAACAATGATGGAATTCAGATCCTAATAATAGTCACAGTAAGCTTCCTATTTTGCATTTCGTATTCAAAAATATAGGTTAAAATATTTTTTTTCGTCTCTTCATTTATTAGGTTAAATTTTTTTAAATGAATTTAATTTGATCCAATTTCTTTCTGTCAGCTTCGAATATTTTAAAAAATAAAACTAGACTTGATTTAAATTGGGACCCAATTGAATTTTTTTTTTTTAAAAAGGATCTACTTGAAATTTAAATAAATAAATAAAAATTAAATTAAACCTCGTAAATAAATTAAGAAAGAAAAAAAGTAATTTAAAATAAAATAGACAAATGTTTAGAGCATTGATTTTTGGGCAAATCATTTTATATATTGGTATATTGATTTTAAAATGTTATATTTAGAGGCTGCAAAACGAGCCATCTAATTTACATTATGTTTGTTTTAATAAATATGTAAAGGAGAAAAGCGATAAAGTTTGAAAAAAAAATGTCACATCACATATGTTTGGCAAGCCAAGAAAAAGGATAAAAGAAAAGAAAATTGTGTGGTCCACACAAATAACTTTTATCTCCCATCATGTGGACACTGGCTTGAGGAATTGTATTTTAGTCATTATTTCAATTATGTTCCATAGTATTAGAATAAAATAGCATTTTAGTCTCACAAACATGTTTAAATGTGCTACCTTTTAATAATTCAATTAAAATAATTTAATAATTCAGTAAAAAAAATTTAATAGATAAATAACATTAAAATGATGTAATTAATTAAATAAATCCATTTAAACTTCATAAAATTATATGTTGACCCTTTTAGTTTAAAGGCATTTTTATCCTTCAAAAAGTTAAATACACTTTTTTTTTAATCTTTTTTATTTTTTTATAATTCAAATATTTTAAAAATCTAATTATTTTCTATTTATTATATCTTTTCTTTTTTTTTCTTTCTATATTGTTTATTTCCATACTACTTATTTCTTTATCCAAATAAAATATTATTCATATTAGTTGTGGGATATAATAGATGAAAAAGAAATTGAATTCAATTCACATATCTAAAATTAAGTTTAAATATGATGAAAAATTATTTTTTTTATCAAAACTTCATAAGTTCAATCAAAATCAGGCTATGATTGAATCAAATAAAAAAATCATCTTTAATTTAAATTTAAAATTTAAAATTGAAATCTTACATTTTATCGAAAAATTTCAACTAACCTAACCTGTATGACTACGTCCAGTTATATTTAGTATACACAAATTTTATAAAATTATTTTCGCAACTGGGTCAACGATAATTTATTAATTGCCAACGAGGCCTTTACCCGTTGGAATTTGATCATGAACAATATTCATATTTATTTGGATAAATTTGTTAGGAATTGAATGTGTCTTTTATCTCTTAAATTTGATCAATTTATTATTAATTTCTTAAATGTAAAAGTAATTTGTTTAGTCCCCTTAATTAAAAAATATATATATTTTTAGTTGTTATCAAGATTAAAATATCACGAATTATAGACAAAAAAATGAGCTATTTACATATTTTGAGAAATAAAATCATTTTAATTTAAAAAATCAAAAACAAACTTGCACTAAATTTTAAAAAATAAAAAAAATATTTAAGTTATTTTTAGTGAGCAATTAAGTTTACAGGATATAAAAATGATTTAAGAAAGATAATTTGTAGTTTAATAATTATATATATGAATATGAAAACATTTTTGTAATTGATTAATTAAAAATTATAATTGGTATGATTTTTAATATATATATATATATAAATTAACAAACTTATCATATTATAGTTTGGGATTAGATGATGATATAAAATTATTTTTCATCTATCATGCATAATCTTTTTTTACTCTCTCTTAAGTAATATTAATTGACTTTTATAAATAATTTTTAAAATAATTAATAAATAATTAAATGTTTTAATGATATTACAAAAAATTGATTTTTTTTATGAATCATATTCTTCAATAAAGGTAATATTGTTTGAAAATAAGTTAGATAAAACTACCATAAATAATAAAATTTTCATTTTTAATATTTAACATAATTATATATTTAATTTAAGATCTTTAATTAATCTAAAATAATCTTGCGCAAGTTAATCTATATGTTCGGTGGTACAAAAGTTTGACTTTGGTTTTATATATAAAAAAATATTTTATTAAATAAAAATAATAATCTTTTAATAATTTTATGTAAAAAATGTAATTATCAATAATTATATTACTTTTTGGATTATACTGTTCATATAATATTTTTTAAAATACTTTCTAAATATATTTTTTTATTCTTTAACATTCATTTTATCATATGATTTTTCTTTTTTCCTTATATTTCTTACGCTAAAATATAAAAATGATCTCCTACTTTATTTTGTGCTTCTAAATTAATTATCTAATTTTTAAAAGTTTTAAAAAAATCTTCTTATTTAATTAATATCATGCTAATTCTTTGAAAATAAACTTATTATTTTAAATTTTTGAGCACAATTTTAATTTTTTTATTAATTAATATGTAATTTTTATCTCAGTAAATTTATTTATATAAAAATTATAAAATTTGATTAATGTTAAAATACAAAAAAATTAAAAATTACATAAAAAAATAATCTCATAAATAATCATAAAATTAAAAATTCAATGTCATATTTTTAAAAATTTTTATGAAACTCACTTTTTATGATTTGTTTTTTTTATATTTATGGTCTTTTATTTTAAACATTAAATGATTTATAAGTTATATATAAGGGAACATAATAAAACAAGTTTTATATTTTAAATTAATTAAAAATATTTTAAAATTATGTTAAAAATTAAAAAAAAATTAAAAAAAGCTAATGTATCATTAATGAACAAAAACTATCTTAAAAATTTAAAAATTATAAGATTAATTTAAAAAAAAAAAACAGAAAATAAACTAGGAGACTATTCCAATATTTAAGCGTATTTGTTATTATATAAATAGAACCTCTCTGTGTAACGAAAAGAATATTTGATCATTGTGCCTGACATGTACATACATAGTCATTCTATTATTATAATTTTATGAGTGCGATTATGGACATCAAGTCCCCACTGAACGTTGGCTCTTGTCATTTCCAATTTTCTATGCATCCATACAATATATGTACTATGGCAACTGCCATTTTTCACATTCTATATTTCCATAATAATATAATTCCACAACTAAATTAATTTTAGACTTAAAATAAATGTTAGTGCCTATGTTGTGCCATGAAAGCAACAGTAACCTAAAAGTATATGTAGCAAAGCACTTGAAGGATTTTATGTTTACATCAATTTATTTTTCTAAAACAACAGTCTTGGTGATACAAAATAAAAAGAAAAAATATATTCATTATTGATCTTATTTATTATCACTAATATTTTTTATACATTAATTTATAATTGCTCTTATATCTTTTAGATTATAAAACAATAAAAACATGTATTCTAGCACTTAATCGTTATACAACTGTCTTTTTTAACTAAAAAGTGACAAAAATTAAATACTAAAAAGGTTATAATCATGTTTGGTAAAACTAATTAAAAATTTAATTAGAAAATAAAAATCAGTTAATTGCTTAAAAGTGTTAAACTAATTTATTAAATTATAAGTGTTAGATAAGATTATTTTTTAAAATATTTGATAAATATAAAATTATACAAATAAATATTTTTATATAAATTTTATATTATTTTATTGATAAAAATATATCTGGGAGTATTTAAAATTTTGATTATTAACTAAATTTAAGCTTTTATAATTTTAATTAATAAATACATTATTTTAATTACATTTATTATTTTTAATTTCTTTATTTTTCATGTTCTGTATTTTATTATTCAACTTACATTATGTCTTAAAAAATATTTTCAATCAATTTTTTTAATACAAAAGGTAAAAAAAAACATACTTTTAAACATATACATCCTACTTTCATTATATTAATAGTATAATGGTTAAAATAAACAGTATAATATAAAAATATTCAAACAATAAAAAATAAATAAAATTTATTATCTATCAATATTCTAAAACATAACACCAAAATAATAATTAAATATTTAAATATATTTTTAATTTTTAATAAATTAATAAATTTTGTTTTTTTAATAAAATAAATAAATTTTTTGGTCATTGATAAATTTAAAATTTTATTTATAGTCTTTATTATTTGTATATTATTGTTCATAATTGAGTTATTTATAAGATCCATTCAAATAAAAACTCAAAATTTTAGCTCAATATTTTAACAGCACATATAAATTCAGAAAACATTTAGTTAACCGAAAACTTAATACTGCATAGCAGTGTGTTAACAGTGATGAGTAAAAAAAATTAAAATTTATTAATGAACAAAAACTTTTAAAAAATTATCAATAATTAAAAATAAAATTTAATCATTTATCAAATATCAAAAACATATTTAAGTCTAACAAAAATTTTGTAAGTAATATAGTGATACAAATAAAGTGCGTAGCATGAAAACATCTAAATAATAATAAAATAAATAAATAAAATAATTTTATTATTAATATTTTGTGCAATAAAAGGATAAAATAAAAAATATTATCTTATATAAAAAAAAGATAAAAAATAATAATAAATTTTTATCATATGAATGAAAGAAAAAAATATATAATAAAATCTTATATTCTATAGAAAAATAATAAAAATAATATTTAATAGATACTTCAAAGATAAAAAGAAAATATAGATAAAAAACTTATAAATTAAAAACTAACATTCTAAAACACATTACCTCAAATAGTGTCTCAAACAATATTACAAACTACTAAAAATTTATTTACTTATTATTTGCATGGAATCATCATTTGCAGACGTTTTTACTGTTTTGGATTCTTCCCCTCATCAGTTGCCATCTTTCTGTTAGCTGATGCCATGAGGGTTTCTTCTTATCCTATACTGTAGTTTGTCTCTGTATCTTTCCTACTAAAAAAAACCCACAAATTTTCGGTTTTGTGCACAATAGTAAAAGATATAATAGGAGTTAGGCAAAACTTATCGAGAATAAAAGTGTTTTGTTAATGAGTTTAATAATAATATATCAATGATATAAAATAATTTTATATTATTATTTAATCATAAATTATCATTAATATAATTTTTTAAAACAATTTTATAAAAAATAATAAACTTATTATTTGCAATAATATGTAATTAAATAAGAATTTATAATAACACAATATTTTTTCTCATTGTTAAAACAACTGCTCATGTTAATTAAAGATAAAAAAGAACAACTAATAAGTTTGTGAGTGTGTAAAAAAACATGAAAGAATATTACCCATAAGGAGGGGGGAAAAAATCTTAACATGTCTTATTTGATTCACATATTTATAAAAATAAATGACAGATAACAATGGAAATAAAAAAAAATATTTTATAAATATTTACAATATCTTCTTAAGATCCCATCTTTATAAAAAGAAAAATCTCCTGTCAGGGAAAACTATTCATCAAAGAAAAATGATTGTTTCATATCTTTATTAAAAGAAATCAAAGTAAATCAAAGAAAAAAAGTAAACAAATAGAAAATAAAAATATTCATAGTAAGTAATAATAAATTATATGTATTTTAAAATGTATTAAAAAACATTATCTGAGGAAGTCGAACCTCATAATTTAGAAGGAAAACTACAGAGCTACTCCAAATAGAAAAGTCGAAAACAAAATAGTAAAGAAGAAGATAATGGCCCACACAAGCGACGAGCCTCACAGATTCTGTGAATGCATCCTTTTTTTTTTTTTTCTGCCTATGTATTGGCTTTGCATGCAATGACACCCATCATTTGGTTCTTCCTTGGAATAATTTTTTGTATTTTTTTAAAAATAATTTCTCATCCAAATTTATATTACTAACCCGAGATCTTAAATATTAATTATTATAACAAATGTTTTAAGGAATGCGATAATATAATAAACAATTATAAAGCGAAATGTTAAAAGTTGAACGGCATGTGAGTACGTGGCAGTTGTTATGTGTTGCCACGTGAAGTCTCCCTCGGATGCCTTTTTTGGTAGACTGATAGATATAGTCAGTGATGAAGTGTGGAAAAAACAAATATATGAGACAGTGAGGGCACATTGCTTTGTTTTTAATTGATACGGATGAAGAAACTGTCATAAATCAATTTTTAAATATGCATTTGTTTCCTTTTTCGTTTCCGGGATGCTTGCCTTTAACAATTTCTAATTTACTATCACTCAAGTTTCTGAATTTTACTTGCACTGTCACTTTAATAACTCATACCAATCAAATACTAATCTTTCTTTCTTTTTTATCTCTATTTTGTTACTATCTCCCCTGCTTTATATAAAACAAATAATTAGGTTTACTTTTTTATCCCAAATTACAATAAATATAATTTTATTTTTATACCTTTAGTTTATTATAAATTTTATTTATAAAATAAATTTAATAATCATGTATTAATAGTTTATAATTAATTTAATAGTAACTTTATACGATTGATCAATTAAAATTTATTATTAATATGACTGTTGAAATAATCATTATAAACATTAATAAATTTATTATATATGATCATTTATAATTAAATAAAAATAAAAAATTATTTTATACTATTAATATGTGACTTAACTTTTCTTATAAGATACTCACGCATTTTTTTATATTGTTGAATGTCATTGATTTAAATTAAAAATTGGTTAGCAATTTTGATTTTTAATAAGTTTGGCATTTTAAAAATTACTGTATTTATTAGTAAAAATAATATTTCTTAAATTACTAATAGTATTACTAAATATAATCACAACTTAATTAAACTATTTTATTTTATGAATAATTTTTAAAATTAAATTATATTTTATGTCTCTGTTAATTTAAATGAAATAATTTAATTGTTTTTATTATATTTAGTAAATTAAATCTTTATTTTTTATATAAAAATTAAAAATGCATTTAATCCTAAATTTAATATTTGTTGTCACATCAGTTCATCATTCATTATCGTATTAGTTTAAAATTTTGACGAAATTATAAAAATAATATATTCATTTCATCATTTACATTAATTCAAATATTACTTGACACCTAAAATATCTTTATGTGAGACAAAAAAAAAAATCATCACGTCTTAGTTGATAAGGACCAAAGTTTTGTATTTTCATATTCATTGTTCTGTTTATTTTGTGTCACTTATAGTTGATATCTCTATCTTTAATTATATTAATGAATCAAATTTAAATTTTAAGAGAAATCACTTTGTTTTTTGTATTTAGTATTTTTTCTCATTACATATCATAAAAAAATGTAAAGAACATAAAAATAAGGAAGATTCATTCAACATGTGTGACATATAAATACATAACATGACATGTAAGATATTTTGTTAAAATTAATAAAGATTATTTAAGAAATAGACTAAAATAAATTATTAATTAATTTATAAATTATTTTTATTTCGTTAAATTTAAGAATTAAAATAAAAATATTGGTGAAATTTAGTCATTAAATTGACAT
>JAMLFT010006509.1:0-15955 GCA_026544285.1 Pachyrhizus erosus
AACACTAATTAATAACATAACAATAATTTTGACCGTATTTATTAAATAACTACTTATAATTTTTTTAATAAATTATATTTTTAAATATTTATATGTTTAAAATAATTAATAATATTAAATTAGATAATAAAAATTTAAAAAATACAGTTCAAAATATTATATGTAATTATTCTGCCAAATCTATTGACGATGTGATAAATAAATAAACTATCGATATTATGCTATTGTTTTTTAAAATATATACTAAAAAAAATCTTTAAAGAATTAAAAAAAATCCTATTTATTAGAAACCAAAATGTTATTTGAATCAAAATCTTTTTATTACATTTAGTTCTCATAGTTTTTATTTTTTTTTAATCATTTTGTTCTAATAATAACATAACATTAATTAAGTGACATTTTTGTTGACATGTCACTTATTATTAGTGTAAGACATGTTGATGTGATGCATACTAACATTGTCGTGAAATTAACAAATAAACATTCTGTAATGAACATTAGATTAAGTATGAAACACTTTGAAAAGGTTAATTACTATTTGTGAAAAAAAAAAGTTATAAGAATGAAAAATGAAAATAATACTAAATTAAAATATCATTAATCATATTTAAGCTAAATTTTATTTTAAATTATAACAACCTAAAAAAGGTTAATTAGAATCCATTTTGGATGGTTGTAAGTTTTTTGTTTTTTGGTTTTAAAAATAAAACACATTTGACAAAAATGAAACTAAAAATATTTTTAACTCAATTTTAAAATATTTTAACATTCATTGTAAAAACAAAAAATTTGTTTTGTAAATTTGATTTCTAATTTTAAAAAACACAATAACTCTTTTTGTTATCAACATTGTCTCTAGCATTATTATTTCACCTCTATATTCATTATTATCATCATCACCATCGTTATCCCTATCTGTTGTTGTCATTTTCACTCGTCACAATTATTACTACATCACTATCATCATTGTTATTACCACCTTCACCTATTATTAGTGTTATATATATATATTATTATCATGGTTGTGTTAAATTTTTTTACTATTTATATAGTTTTGATAAAATAAAATTATTGTAAAAAATTATATGTTTCAAATGTTTTTTTAAATATTTTTGTGCTAGTATTTTTTTATATTGTGTTATTTTATAGTGAAACGAGATAAGATAAAATAATAAAAATATTTTATTCTTCTCTAACTTGCAATAAATTTTTAAATAAGAGAACTAAAACTAAAAACTCAAGACTAGAATTATGTTTAGTTTTTAAAAATTTTAAAACTAAAAACAAAAATCAACTAGCCTTAGTCTCCTAATTTTTCCAGTTATTTTCTTTTCAACTTTCCATCTAAAGTCTCTTAGTCTCCATCTTTTTTTCAACCAATTCATCCTCACTTTTCTGTTATAAAACTTAACCCTTCATTTTTTATTATATTTTTTTTTTCACTTTCATTTCAAAAATTAAGTCTCTATTTTGCTGTCACCTTCAATTGTTTTGCTTTCTTGTATCAAAACCTCAACCATATTTTACAGGTCACATTCCTTCGACCCGTTATCCCATCTCAAAATTTCAACTTCATGTTTTATTTTTTTTATCACCCTCTTCACCTTGTTTTTTCGTCTTAAGAGAAATTCAATTTTATAAAAGAAAATATAAAAAAATAATTAATTATTTTTTTAACCTCTTTAGTTTAAAATAGATTATCTTGTAACCATTGAAATAAGGAACTTTGCCTTTTCAATGTAACCCCAAAATATATCCACTAGTTTTGATCCTTTAAGGGCAATCATTTATCTAAGACTTAGATATACTTAAAGTTTTTCATCTTTTATCGATGATGATTTTATAAAAAATAAACTCGAATCTTTTATTACAAATTTAACATGTGTTATCAATCAAACTATACTCGTCGGATTAAATTGAATATTTTTAATGAAATATTAACATAATTAATGTTATAAATTATATTCAATAATATTATAAAATAGATTTACATTGTTAGTATATACACATAAATCTTTTTAAAAATATAAATAAACAATTAGTATTAATAAATACACGAGTGTATCTTTTAAATAAATTAAATATTTATAAATATGTAATTTTATAGTCATATTGACATTTTTTATATAATTAAATTTTATAATAAATAAATAATTTTTAATATATATTATAATAAAAATTTTAAAAAAATATTTTTTGAATATATAAATTATATTATATTTATGACATTTAATTTATATTATGATATAAAATTATTATTAACCGCTGATAATTTAAAAGAATATGTAAAAAAAAAAGATAAAAAATGTAAATTAAAAAAGGTTAGAGATTGAGAAAAATCTCAAAAACACTTTTTTTAAAAGAAAAGTTTTTAAAAACATTCTCATTGAAAAATAACTCATAAAAGTTATTTTTATGAAAAATGAATATTTTTAAAAACATCTCTTATTAAAAACATCTCTTAAAATAACTTAATCTCCCATTAAAAAATACAAAAAATATTAACATTTATTTCATTATTGGGCAAGTAAATTTACCCCAAAATTGTTTAAAATAACATCAAGCCACTAATGTCAGCACAAAATTGTAACAGTGACGTGAAAACTACTGCTGCAAACAAAAACGTGAAAACTACTACTGGAAAAATAAACGTGAAAACTATGAAATTGGATTAAGCTAGCACAAGTCGGTCAAGATCATGCAGAAACTCCACATGAAAGCAACGTTGAAATAGCACGGTACAGTTGCACGTGTTCACACGACATCCTCGGAAGCAAAATTGCGAACATAAGTTTCAAAACTACCATTATTCCAACATTTGCATGAACTATCTTTAACTTTGATATTATTATCTAATTCAAAATTATCGTAAATATATTTTTTTAATACAAAAATAATTAATTATATTATATGATAATTAATAATTATGTGAAACACTTTTATTCTATTAATATATTTTAATTAAATTCAATTGTTTATGACTGGAGGCCATAAAACGTTTGTGATTCAGTTCTAATTTTGAAATATAGCATTAGAAAGGAGAAATTTAAATTTAAAAATTATTTGTATATAAAAAAAGGTTACAATTATACTATCAAATGTTTTTAAATCGAATGTGATTTTTTCAATTCAATTGTTATACTTATATATTATCTCATTTATCTGTATTGAATCTTATACAAATTAAAAAAAAAAAAATTCATTGTATTTTTGTATAATTTAAAAATATTTATTATATTAATTTTAATATACATGAATAAAATGTCAAATGATTTGAATTAATATAATTTTTATAAATATGGTATAAATAAAATAAATTTTTAATCTAACCGTTACTTTTGTGATAAAATTATGTAATTGTAATTTGTTAGATAATATAAGAGTATGTATAACTCGTAATATAAGTACATCAATCCTTTAATATATAATTTACTTTTATAATATCCCATATTTTTATAATGTGTATATTTGGTGACTTATACCTTTAAATTTTGTTAACATATTTCTAAATGTAAAAATTGTTAATTTATTTGGACTTCGTTCCTCAAATTTAATAAAGTCTTATTTTTTACTGGATTTTATTTGTTTATTTTGATTGAGTGAATTTGATTTACTGCCACTTAATGATGGTTTTATTTAAGATGATAAAATAAATCATTATATGCATAAAAAATATGTCTTGCATACTACCTACCATTTAACCATTACAAATAGGGCAAGACAGGTTAGCATGTTAAAAAAAAATTAAAAATATAATATTAAAGCCTTATTTTTTATAATGAAGTTAAAACTTTGTTAGTTAGTTGAGATGTAAAAAATAATAATAATAACTAAAACATGTGAATACAATGATTTAGTGAAAAAATAAAGATGTTGTGATGCATGATTTATTTTAGGAGGAAGTCACCTATTTTAAAAAAAAAAATATTGATTTTTAAGTGATGAATTATTAAAAAGTAAATGTATTTTGTTGGTATGAACAATACCAATTAATTAATTTAAGTAATCATCAACTACATATCTTCTAAATCTTTTTCATTTTTATTCGTATTTGATTCATTCACACATCTCTCATACTATAACATATTCAAAAAATATTTTTAATTTGTGTATTGTCTTTTTACATCACCTATCATTCCTTGTCCTCGTAAGTATTTATGATGTCACAAACATTATATTACACGAGTATGATAATATTCCATTTTAATGATAAAATAAAATAAATATTATGTTGTGTTGGCATAGAGGCATAAAAGCGTGACAGTACCAAGTTGTTAACTCTAACACAAGTAAAAGTAATGACATTTTTTAAAAATAATAATTTGGTGGGCTAACTTATCTCATGTTATTTGTGTTTTATTGGATTTGATGAGTTGAGTTTGCTGGTGGGTTAAACCATTTAATTTATCACACCATTATTTGCAGGTTAAGCAAGTTGATTTGTCAAACTTAACTTACTTTGTCACTTCCAAATTTATTATTTTTATCAAATAACTCATACCCACTTGTTATGTGAATAAAGACTTATTATAATTACAAGCCACATACGAAGAAAACACGACCCTCGACGAAAGTGAAATAGTTGTTCAACTATCCCAATAATGTCCTTGAAATGCATGAATTGGATAGTAAGGTGAAAATGGTGAATTATCAAGGTTATCCAACTAATACGAGTAGAGCTTAAAATGGTAAGAAAGACAAATGATGTTTAAGAGATTAAGAGACAAATTGGTTAAGATCCCTCATCCTAAATTGGTCAAGGTCGACTTTGTAATTTACAATAATAATAAAAGAAATATTTTAAATTGATGTACATTTTTTTATGCTTCTTTATCCTTCATCGGGTATTTCAATCTCCTCTATTATTTTATTTCAACCTATCACTTCCATTACATTGTTAAAATACTTGCACCAAATAATATACACAACTAAGTCCAAATTCAAATAAAAAAATATATAAATAAACAATCACAATAAAAGTCTGAACACAAAGTTTTTGATTGAAGTCTTATGAATGAAAAAAATGTAGTTGGGAGGAGATACCTATTGAATGTAACCAACTAGTTTTATAATGAAAATGAATTATCGATAGAATTGATAAATATTTCATACAACACACAACAACAAAAAAATATTTTTAAAATAATTTATAAGAAAATATGACAATATTTGTTTATACTATTAAGATTTTTAATTATATTTTTAAAATAAAAAATTATTAAAAAATAAAATATCATTTTAATCCTTTAAATTTTTATATTTTTTTATTTTGATTCCTTTATGTTTTAAAATTTTCTTTTTCATCCTTTATATTTAAAAAAAAAACTTATTTTAGTCATTTTTCTGACAAAAAGAATAAAAAAGTATTAAAATAGATTTCTTTTAAAATATAAAAGATCAAAATATTAAAAATACAAAAATATAATGAAACAAAAAAATGTTTTAGCCTCTAATTAATTAACAAGGACACTTAAATTTTATGAAAATTCTAACTACACATTTCTCTTACTAGTATTATACATTTCATAAATAAATAAGCATCCTACTTGTGATTAAGAACAGGGATTACCCCCTTTAATATTTCTCTCTAAATGGTCATTATAATTTGTCCCCATGTCTCAAATGTGAAGCAGGAGATATTGTTTAACCATGTAGAAAATAAGCTCTAGCCCTTCTATATTGAGGAGTAGAAGATAGAATTCAACAATCCATTATTATATAGTTTTACAGGGATCAATAAACAGAAAAGGCCATATACTGATATACATATATTGACGACAATCTCTTCCCCGAAATTTGTCCAATTCAGGAGATAGAATTATTCTTGCAATAACGAAAACATGACCAATAATGGAAACATAGCACAACAAGAGTGGAGTGAAGAAGCAAAAGCATTAGAATACATAAATAGCTTGACCGACGCGATAACCATCTTACTGAGGAAAGCATTCCCTATTGTAGGGAGCACCAGGACAAACGCTACTTTTACCGTGTTCAGCGTTTGGTCCACAATCATAAAAATATCCGTCCTTTATCGGACAAGCGTGCATATTAGGATTGTTTGTGTTTGGGATCGAATATTTATCGGTTTTAAGTATTCTGCGCAAGTGATGAGAGCTGGAGATGGTGGGAAGCTGTGAGTTCAAATGGTCGACGATGAGACAGTCCTCCACTGAGCCATGGCACATATAAGTGGTGCCATTGGACTTGGACGGAGCCGCATTGTTGAGATGTGCTTGGAGCAAAATGACCATAATAGACCACAACAGGAATGGAGTTGATGCTCGCTTCTTCATGTCCATGTCTGCCACAAAATCTCACAGAATTGCATACTCTATAGTACCCACCCGTGATATATATAGACCACACTCCCCCACTACAGCTGCGCTATATTAGGGTCCGCAACTTGCAAGTTGCAAATTTTTATTATTATTATTTTTTAAAAACTTTGTAATCAGTATGTCTCCTCGTGTCTTTTTCAACATGTGCACTAGGGTAGAAAAAGAAAATTGAATTAGAATAAATATATAAGTTTAAATATCTCCTTCCTTTCTTAAATTTAAATTTTATTTTTAGTTTTTTAAATTAAAATTTGTATTTTTTTAGTTTTTTAAATTTTAAAAAAAATAATAATCCTTCTATTAAGAAGACGACATTAATTTAATAGATCACATGACCAAAAGTTTTGTAATTTATAATGATTTTTTACCGTCAAAAATATTATTTTTTTAATTTAATCTTTATATACTATTTATAACGACTAAAAACTGTCAGAATATATAAAGAAAAAAAATTGAAAAACGTGAATTGAAATCCCTAAATCATAGCATAGCCACCATGTTTGGTTGAAACCCTTCTTCCATCATTCTTGCATACACCTCCAATGCTTCCTTTGCACAACAATTGACAACAAAACCATTTATCAAAGCATTCCATGAAGTTGTTTCCCTCTCAATCATATCCTTATAAACCAATTTCGCTTTCATGATTTCCCCACATTTCATATATATATATATATATCACAATGCTAACATTAGAAGACCTATCAAGCTTCTTCCTTTGGGCAAACCTGTGAATCCAAGAAACCACAGTCCCCACCCTCACTAACATTTCATCAAACACCCTCCACTTACTACCCAAAACCCCAAATTTCACATGCATATAAACCAACAAAGTTGCCACGTACAAGTCAAAGCAAACCTCATTTTTCAAAACCACCCCCATGAAGTTGTGAACCCTCCTTCGTGGCCACATACACTGAGCAGCCCTTCATAAACACAGTGTAGTTGTTCCCGTTAGGCGCAAACAACATTGTTTCGTAGCGAACGACATTTCATCAAATATGTTTTTGTCTCACAATGGTCGTGACTCAAGTTCCTATTATAACCCGGCCTTTTACAACAACAAACCTCTTTTCCATTGATTTTATAAGCAACCCAAGTTCAAAACAAGAAAACAAGAGGGAAATGTTGTGAGTAAAACTCGTCAGAGATCAGGAACTGAATTCGAAGAGCCAACAGATCGAGCTTATAAAAAGAAAGGGGAACGAGATAATTTTTTAGTGAAAATATGATGATTGAAGGGAAATAAAAGGGGAACATTGATTTGTGGTTAATGCACAAATTTAAGATAAATTATCATTTTCATTCCTTAAAGTGTAAGGTGCTAACATTAATAATTATTGCATGTTTAAATGTTGATTTTTTAATTTAGTCTTTAAATTTAATTATTTATTATTAATTTGATCCTTAAAATTAACTACTTATTGATATTTTAGTTTTTGAACTTAATTATTTATTATTATTTAAATCTTAAATTGCATGTAAATTATTAGTATAGACATAATTATATCCTACTACTTTCATTCTTTATCTCTCATATATTTTTACCATTTGCTTGCCAAATTCACCATTTACATTATACTATAACTATGAAACTAATTTAAAAATGATTACATAAAATTAGTGACTAAATTCAAAACATTTATAATAAGATTTTATAAGGTTTTAAATTATATCTTCTACCCAAATCAATATATTAACAAATATGTTATTAATATGTATAGAATGTTATATTAATTATTTAATTAATATATTTTATGGATGAACATTAATCACAAAAGGAAGAAAAATGAAAGTGTCATAACGATTTACTTAAATACTTTTTTAATAAGACAATGTAGTACATTTTGCTTCAATTTTTGCGAGTCTTTATGAATTTTGTATCATTCTTCAAATATTTGGTTATTAAAAGACTTGAATGGAGAGTGCATAGTCAATGCTTCATTGGTGACATGTGAAGAACATGTTTTTTTCCCATTCTTTTGATCACATTTGGAATGTAATAGGTGATATATTTCCTCTCTTTTATCATGTTTGGTAACACCCTCTATTGGAGATTCAATAATAAAAAATAATAGCATAGAAAAGAAAGAAGAAAAATATGATAAGAACCAGTTGTTTTCTTCCTTCTTTATATATCCATATTCTTCATTTGCCTTTTTCATTTTCATTTTCACATACTACTTTTCCATTTCCATGTGTTTTTCCACTTCAATCACCATACATTCCAAGACTTTTGTGGCCAATTAGTTGTATGGTTTGTTCATTTTCATTTTCTCCTCTAGACATCCTCATTGCATTTTAGCTATTTAAACATTCTCGCTACATTTTAGCTACTTGGATATTTTCCACTTAACTAACATGTACTTTTATGCAGTGCATAAGGTGTTACATGCTATGTTAGGGTTCTACTTAAAGTTGTCTGTCATATGTGTGTTTATGTTTATTATGAAAAAACATGTATATAAATAAAAATATTTGTAATTTTTTTAGTAAGTCTAATAAAATGATGTTATTATTTATTAATTTTTAGTGAGTAGTGATTTCTAAATGTTTCTCTCAAATTTTGTGGATCATTGAAATCATTTTTGCTAGCAAACAATTTGTTTGTCTAGAACCCAAACAATGATGGTAGCTTCACCTTTTCTAATATTTCTTTTAAAAGTAATTCAAAATAAATTATATAGATCTTCTTTCAAAATCACTAAGAGCAAATTATAGCATTTAACCCAAAGACCTATTTATAGCAATCATACTATAATTTATAAAAAAATTCATATTACAAGAACAAATGTTCATACTCCTAATACCTCTTAAAGTTATATTAGATATTTTATTAGATTAGTTAATTATAAAAGAAGTTATTTTTTACTTATTTGAAATTTTTTCTTGGCATAATTTATTAAAGTAAATTTATCTTAACAAACTTTATAATTAATTAATCTAATAAAATATTTAATTAAATTGTTTATCTAGATACAGTTAGTCATCATTCAAACATGAATTTCATGTATAGTTGTCGTAAAAGATGATCATTTAATTTGAACTTCTTACTTTGTGAAAGTTAAGTTAACATTATCAGTATACAAATAACATGTTTTTTCTCTCTCTCTAAGATTTTCTAAAGCTAATATTTATTTTCAAAGAAAAAGTTAAAAAAATTATTAATAAAAATCACGGTTATTGGATAAAGCAAATTAAATGGACTAACATAGCTAGGTTGCTTCAAATTGGACATTGAAGTACAAAGACCATCGCTAATATTGAAAACACTACTACAAAACACACATTTAACATTAGTTAAAATTGACATTTTATGTCTATTATCGCAAGGACATAGATTCCAACATCATAAAATATTTTTTTCTTCTACCTCGATTCTAATAAAATCAATATAGTATGCCTAAATTCTAATTTTTCTCCATCATGCATATTAAGCTTCAAATTGAACCAAATCAAGAAATAGAAAATCAACAAAATGATGAATAAAGAAATATAAATCAAGACATTGAGCCAAATTTAGAAATAAACAATGCAATCAAAATACTGAAATAAACATCAAAATGGAAAGAAAATACAAATCATATGAATAACAAATCACAAATACTAAAATAAAAATCAACAAAATGAAAAGAAAACTTAATGAAATGAAAGAAATGAGTGTGTTACTAACAATGGGGAAATTGATGTTCATGGGCTTGAGCTCGGTACAAGGGCCCAGTTGTCACTAATAAAAACGGTATACTCTAGCACAGGAAAGGAAGGCAACCAAGGCAAGTGCTTCATGTCGCTGTTAAGATTAAGAATGATAAAAAATATTTGCAGATAAAATCTGCAATTGGTAGAAATTGATTATCTTCGATGATTGTTAGTGGGTAATATATCTGTATTTTCATTGTCCGCTTTTTAATAGAGCGGGACGGATATCATGCTATTATGAATTTTTTTTATATTTTTTATTGATAATTTTTTTTAAAAAAATTTCATCCTAAATTTTATTTTATTTTATTTATCTGAATAATTAAATGATTATGTAATATTAATTTTATTATTATTTTATCACGATTAGTGACAGTTTATTTTCTAGTTATTTAAAACTGTTAAAAAATGTGTGCATTTAAAAGTTGGAGTGAAAAATTCTAAAATGTAATAAAAAAAGCACCAAATGACATTAAAAATGTTGCTGGAGAAGTTTACAACGAGATCATGGCATTGTTGTGGTGGTGATAGTTGCCCATGAGTTGGCAGAGGTTAGTTGGGTTCTTGTGTGTGCTTTTAGTCAACAAATTTTTTGCGGTTTTTAATCATAAAAATTTGTTAGATAACATTTAAATATTTTTAGCTGTGCATTTTCTAATTTTGAATCACTAAAAATAAATCAACACTGAATATAATAAAATTAATGTTACATCATCATTTATCGGTTAAAATAAAAAAAACTAAAATTTAAGATGAAAAAAATTTAAAAAATCTTGATCAATCAATCAAAAGTTTAAAGACTAAAATTAAAAATATCAAAAAATTTAAAGATTAAAATATATTTTTTTATAATAAGATTATATATTTTAGAATAAATTATCTATCCATCATTGGGATGAGAGTTATGATTGTAATACTCAATAAAAATGTTTCAAAGATGATAAGTCATCAATATACTACTTTCTAATTTTCTTTTCATATGAAAGATAATTATAAAAAAATGATATATTTATATAAAAACTTTGTTTCACTTTCAAAATGTATAAGAGATTCTAGAGAAAGATTATGAAAAGCTAAAATTTCATGAAATATTGTCTCAAAATGAGATGGAGATAAAATATAGGATCAAAGTCTTGAGATACAACTAATGAGGCAAGTTCACATCAAAAGATTTTAATGACTTTTGTTCAACTCGTGAAATTCATCATATTTTAATGATTCCTAGATTGTCACAATAGAATGGAATAGTCAAAAAAAAAATAAAATTATTCTCAATATATAAGATCTATTTATCTAAAATTATGTTTAATTAAGGAGTTTAGGATACATTGTTGTAAAGTCTATTTATCCTATTGCTTTTTAATATCAAATGTTAAATACCAAACTCCTCAAAAAGCATGAAATGGACGAAAGCCCAGTGCCAATCATTTGAGCATTGATATATTACATTTTAATAATAATTTCTTACATAGTATTTAGTTGGAAGAAAATGGAGCAACAGGAAGGTAGGAGATGTAACACCTTTAAAGGTTCAATATTAGAAAATAATACTAATGATAATAATTATATATGATGTAATAATTTGATAAATAATAAATAAAATTATTAAACATGAAATAATTAACTAATAATTAATAAAACATGATAAATTAAAATATTATACTAAGAAAAAATTGATTATAATATATTAAACATTAATTAACTCAAAAAAAAAAATCAATCAATTCTGGTCATCAAAAGTCAAAGAGTTGAAAAGTTAATATATTAATGATAATTTTGTAAATATGAAAAAGTTTAGTCTAAAACTAAAAATTAGAGTTTTAAACACCAAATTAACTAGTAAATGAGTTTAAACATAATATAATTAATTAAAATAAAATAAGACTGAATAAAATTAATAATTATAATTAATAACTAAGTTCATTAATATTTGATTAAGCTAATATGTCTTAATTAAAGCTACTAGAAATTAACTAATAATAGATTAAGATATAATGAGAGATAAAAGCAAGATTTAAGGCTCTTGAAAGATAATTAATTAATGGTCTACAAAATTAAATTAGATTAAGCCTAAGATTAATATCTTTAGACAAACATGATACATGTTGAGCCAACCCTAAAATAAGAGAAGTTTCTCCTATTTTTTCTCATTTATTTGTACTCAACCCATAGAATGAGAAAGTCTATCTTCTCTCTTCTCTCCCTTCCTCCATTAATGCTCCACTTGGAGCTTCATTCGCCACCCCAAACTTTTAGGTTTTTCAAACCAAATTCAAGGGACTTATTCTAACACCAAAAGTTACAATTCTAACTGGTTAAAATTTTATTTTACTAAGGTATGGAGAGGTTTCCCTTTCTTTCATCTAAACTATGGTGTTTTCTATTATTTTTGTATTTTTTGGAAGGTTGGAATTTGATTTGTGCCATGAGCATTAGGGGAATGCTATGAAACTTGAAAAATGATTATTTTTTATGTTTGGACTACAACTGTTTTGGAATTTTTAAATATATTTTTGTGATTGGTTTTGAGGGAATGAGACTATTTTTGAGTGTTTTGATATCTCTAGAAGTTATGGTATTTTTTTTTTTCAGAATTATTTAAACACTATAACTATTTTTAATAGATTTTCATTAAAAATTAGTTAATAAAAGATTTAAAAATATAATTTGACAAAAAATTTATACATGATTGTTATGTGATAATGTAACAAGTCATTATATTGTCAATTTCACTATTACGTTATTCTTTAAAAAAATTACTTAATGAAAAAGATTAAAATAAAAGATATTTTTAAAAAGACCAAAATTAAATTAAATTAAAAGCCAAAACTAAAATAATTTTATTTTTTAGGGACCAAATTCAAATTTAAACCAATATAATTTATAAATTAATTTTTAAGTATAATTGCTATAAATTAATTGATTATTAAATATGTACCTATGGACAATTGTAGAAAATTATAATTTTATTTTCTAATTTATATTTTCATACTAATTATATGCAAAATTGTAGACAATAAAAAATTATAATATATGTGCTTATTTATTGATCTTACATTTATTTGTACACAAATTAAATGATGAACAATTATAACACACAGAATTAGGAAATTAATTTTTATTATACATTTTAATTAAGTCCAATTTCATAATCACCCTTGTGTGCAATTATAGAAACTATTAGTACCTAATGTTTATATTTTAAAATTTAAATAAACTTAGATAATAAAAGAATAACTAAAGAAGAAATGAGAAAGGAACGTTTATTTGAAAGAAATTCAATCTAAATTTTTCATATATATTCCTTTTTGTATTTGATTTCTTTCATCTTATTTTTTAAAATTTAACTTTGTATCCACCCTTTCCTATCATTTCTATCATGTTAGAAGTTTTTTGTTACTTGTTTTAAAACTCACTTCATTGCATTAATTTCTTTAGTTATGTTTGTTTTCTCCATGTTTTTGTTAATTTGAAAGAATGTATTGTCAAATCAAAACATGTATGTCAAGTAATTGTTCCTCCTTTTATTTTAAGGTTTTTTTTACATTTTCTTCATTCAAAAGATTTTTATTTTTTCACCTTTATATTTTATTGTTCTTCTTTCATTTGTTTGTTTATAATACTTTTGCTTACTGTGTTATTTAGAATGGACAATCAAGATAACGACATTAAGGATGAAGGCAAAGATAATTCTCAAGGGCTCAACTTATTATCAACTTCCTCTTCATTTGAAAGTTTTATTATAATTACTATTATTTTGATCTTTGCAAATATACAAAGTTCAAAAAAACTAAAGAGAGATGAGAATATGGACAAAGAGAATATTCTAAACTAGGTTTTAAAACAAATATAATCATTTAATTCAGTGTTGATTAGGAATCATTTATTTAGTGCTAATACAATTTTTAGATTATTTATTCAGTGCTAATTATAATAATTTATTTTTTAATTTCTAAAACTATATAAATATAATAATTAAAGTAATTAGATAAATTATATTTATCTTTCTAATAATAAAAGTAAAAAATTATGAACATAAAATTTTTATACAATTCAACACAAAATTTTGATAGAATTTTTTTTAATTCATAAAACTTTTTAAATAAAGTAATTATAATAATTATAACAAATATATATTTAGATTTAAATTATTAAATTTATGATGTTCCACGTTTACTTTTATTTTTATAATAAAAAACGTAAAAAAAATTTAAAAAAATATAATTAAGAGAATTTTTTAGAGAATTTTATTATATATCCACAATTCCAAAGTCAACTATAAAATCAACTTCACAGTAAGAAAAAAACTATAAAATCAACCTCATGATACAATTTATAAGCCCTTTAATTATCTTAATAATAAAACTAAAATTTAATTTTGATATACCGATAATAAAACTTTATTTTATGTTCAAACAATGGAATAAAAATAAAAGTCACTGGAGATATGTTTGCCTTGCTTGAAATTTCCACACACAGTACATTGACGTGTCGCAGCCAATCCAAACAAATAATAATAATAACAAAAGCAAGCGTAGACTTGAAGTCTCCGGGAACTTATAGAGGGAGACCTGAAACACCCTATACTACCATTCCTTTTATTAAGCGTGTTTGAGACTCTTTTACATTTTCTTCGTATAAGAGAATCATATTTTTTTCACTTTTATATTTTATTTATTTTATTTTTATTTAGTATATTATTTAAAATGGACAATCAAAATAATGGCATTAAGAATAAAGATAAAAATAATTTTCAAGGTCTCAACTTGCTATTAATTTTCTTTTTATTTGAAGGTTTTTATTTTTATTATTATTATTATTTTTATCTTTACAAATAAATAAATTCAAAAGAATTAAAGAGGGACAAAAAAGTAGATGAAGAGGACTTTTTAAAATATATTTAAAAGTAAATGTGGTCATTTGATTTAGTATTATTACGAATCATTTATTTAGTGTTAATATAATTCTTATATTATTTATTTAAAATTAAAATAATTATATGTAATTGTTACATATCTTTATAATAATAAAAATAAAAAAAAATTAGTAAAAAAATTATAAAAAATAGAAGAAAAATATTTTAAAAAAATATTTATTTTTTAATTTTTAAAACTATATAAAAATAGTAATTAGATAAATTATCTTTCTAATAAAAAAAGTATAAATGAAATTTTTTTTATACAAGTCAGTGCAAATTTTTGAGAGAATTTGTTTTAATTCATAATTTTTTTTAAATAAAATAATTATGACAATTATAATAAATATATATTTAGATTAGAATTATTAAATTTATTATGTTCAATGCATATTTTTTATCTTTATAATAATAAAAATAAAAAATATAAGAAAAAAAAATATTATATATTTGACAGAAAATGTTTTAGAAATTTTTTTATATATTTTTAACTTATAAAACTATTTAAATATAATAATTATGATAATTAGAGCAAAACTATTTATTTTTATTATCGTTATTATAATAAAAGTAAAAACTTCTTAGTGATGAATCTTTATAATATTAAAAGTAAAAAAATCTAAACAAAAAAAATTTAAGAAATTTTTTTATCTATTTTTATTTCATAAATTATATAAATATAAGAGATTATTATTAAATGAATTGGGTCCTATGTGTGAGTTCATCTAACACGAAAAAAATGATAGGTCGAACTAGGTGGGTCAACTCTGCCAACCTGACAGGACGGAATAGGCTGTCCTACTAATCTCATCATGTATTTTTTAATATATATATATATATAAATTATATTAGGTGTTTAGGTTTTATGTTTTTATTTTATATTTTTTTAAAAGTTTTTAGAGTCCTAAAAATTAAAATAATCATGTATTATTGTTTTGACCTTATTTTATAAACTTAAGTCCTTTTATACTTATAAAAAATTATATTTAAATTAAATTTA
>JAMLFT010006510.1:0-15953 GCA_026544285.1 Pachyrhizus erosus
TGTGCTCTTCCGATCTTATATAAGAAGTATAATAGACAAGAAATTAATTAATATTATTTTAAACTTTAAAAATAATATATAAATAGGAACAATTTTTTAAAAAATGATAATTAAAAAAACGGAGGGAATAATATTGTATAATATATTAGATAAAAAATAATATAAAATTAATTTAAATAAAAAATAAACTGATGTAAAAAGATTTTAATACATATTTTATAAGATATTATAGCAAATAATTAAATAATAATTTATATGTATATTTCATTTTCATTTATAAGTTTTATTTTATTATAATGGTATGAAAATATAAATTTTTCTTTACTTAAAAAAATTTTAAACTAAATTAAAAAACTAAAAATTAAGAAATCATTAAACTACAATTTGTGACTAATACTGCATATATTCAAAACAATTTTTCACCTTATACAATGGTGCACATGCTCAAACTAAATTATATTTCTTTTATCCATATGCATATGATGTACACTGGGAAAAAAAATTCCACAAATTCTTAGTTATGACATTACTTCATCAAAGTATTTAGGGTTGTGCAATTACCTGCCCAACAAGGAAATGAGAATAAATAAATGAATGAATGAATGAATAAATAAATAACGGATTACAGTTCAATTCAGTGACGGTGATATCTGGGTTCGGTCTTTTTCCCGTTCAATTATGGGTAGGTCTTACTTCTCTATTTCGTTTAATTTTTTTTTAAAAAAAAAAAAAGAGCTGCTACTTGTTCCTTATAATTTATCAATTAATCCAAATTGTTTTAAATTAATTAGTAGTTTTAAATTTAAATTTGAGTTTAAATATATAGTAATATAAAATATTTTAAAAAAAAATTTTATTATTTATAATAATTCTATTGATTGTTTTGTGTGAAAAATAAATAGATATGTAAGAAAAGAGCTTAGAATTTAAAATTAGAGGAATATGCTAGATTACAATCTCATGTGCAATAACAGTATTTTATAAATAATTTTCATGATTGTCACGAGATGCATAAGGCCTTTCGGTGTTTGATTTGACTCTGATTTTCTTTCTATAATGAATATGAAAAATAAAAAATAAAAAATACCACCCTTTGATAATTGATACCATATATTTATCTTTGTTGCTATTGCTACTGCACGCGTGGAAACTATGTTTCCGCGGGACTGCTGTAGCTATGTTTTTGTTTTCCACCTACTAAAATATTTAGTATATAAATATTTAAACACTTAAAAAATTTGTAATAATTAAAATCTATAAAAATATTTAAAAAAAAAATCTCATACACTATTTATGTTCTATACATCATTATTTTACAGTTAAAATTAATTATGAGAAATTAAAAATAAAATAAAAAAAAACAAAAAATAATAAAAAATAAAAATAAAAACAAAAACATATTTTATCATTTTTTTATTGAGAATATTTGCCCCGTTCAAATGTGAGACAAACTGATGATCATACATGATCTTAACCTAGCTAAAACGACGTCGTCTTAATATCGCAGCCTTCCTGTTTCGTCCTTGCCAACTAAACCCGTCGAACCCACAAAATCTGACATCCGCGCAAACCAATAGCGTGAAGCCAAAACACTAAAAATACAACAGAAACCAAGGCGCGTTTGTTCCACGTATGCTTCTACACAAGTGGAGCACAGTAACGTTCAAACAAGGGAAGCAGGGCGTAGTCGGAAACGCATAAAATACCCAAGGGCATTATCGGAAACGAAAAGTAACGCCTTCGATATAGAAATCTCTGAACCGTATTTCTCATTATCACTCTGCTGATTTTGGCTCTATTGCTCAGTCTGTGGCTGAGATTCCGAACGAAGGACCTTCTCTTCTCGCAAAGGTAACAGCCTCTGCTCTTGTCTCTTCGATTCGATCCATGCCCGTCTCTTCTTTAAAATGATGTTTCTTCGGTTTAATTTTTTATTTATTTATGCTTTTTGTTTTGAATGTTTGGTCTTTTTTTTGGTTTTATTTCGTGGTTCCGTTTTTGTGGATTCTTTTAGCTTTTGAAGCGATTAATCGGAAATGCTTTTCGAGTTATTTTATGTTTCGGCGGTGAATCTTATTGTTGCTGTCACAGATCTATTGTGTGTTGTAATCATGCGATTTTGTTTTATTTTTTATGAGGGTATGATGTTTTGGTTGTTTTGTTATGGATCTGTTGAGACTGAACTATGATTTTATTGATGTTCGTTTACATGATTAAAAGTTTTTTTTTTTTTATGTTAAAGGAGTCTTGATGATATTTATTTGTTGATAGTTTTACTAAGGTCGTTGTCTGAAGTTTTGATTTGATGTTACTTGTCTTAAGCTTCATTTCTGGATTAAACTGAGCTTATTTATTTTATGTTGTTCCAGAAAAATTATCTGCCCTATTGAGATTTCATTCGAATGTGTGGGTGATATGGGTTTTTGATGTTGCTGCATTTTCTGTTTATGTCACTGTTCTTCTCTTGGATTTGAGTGTGTAGTAGTTGGTACTGTAAATGCCTGCAAGGACACAATTTATTACATTTTTGTATTTTCGATTTAATAAATGTTTTCTCTCCCAGTAAAAAACATTGTACTTTTAGTTGTTTAAGATCAGTACTAAGAGGCTATGCCAACAAAACCGTAGAACTTATTCTGTGTTAGTTATGCAGGAAGTTTTAAGATTATTCTCTGTCTTTGTGTGCATACTTGTGCTTTTGTCTATCTCGTCTCTGTCAATTTGTTACATCAAGAATTGGACTATATGGCTATTTATAGTTGTGTAAAGTCTTATTTGGATAAACTTCTTCATAAATATTATTAGGACAAGAAAATAAGAAGGTAAAAAAATGAATTAGGCTCCATATGTTGATTTTGACTTATGGGAGAAACTTAATTCATTTACCCTAATTTTTTCCAGCAAGTGCATATGGAGAAGTTTATTCAATCAGCTCAAAACGTGGTTTTCTTGATAGATCATCTCACTATAATCTAAAATATAAAACTTGCAAGCATTTTTCCTGGCAATTTTCATTTTAGGGTCCAATTTTCATGTTTCTTCATTGTAGAAAGTGGGTAACTTTTACTTATCTCTTATTTGGTGATGCTGTCTTTATCATTGTCTTTGTGCATATTTGTAGAATGTTATCTATGATACTTGGTTTAGTTGGAGGTATTTATTTACTTTTCTCTAATTTTTTTTTATATGAATGATTGTAGTGTGGACTGAGATGGCTGGAAGTGCTATTCGACAGTTATTGAGGAAGAAACTCCAATCTCATTCTCCTGTAAGCATTAGCCCGTTTCTTCATGATAAGTTTTGGAAGATCTATGTTTTGGGATATTTACTTTTATGATCTTTGTTGCATAAGTCTTAAAGTGGAGATCCTTAGACCAAAAGTTGGGCGTTGAGAAAAGAAAAAATTGTTATACAAATGAGGCATGGGGGAACACTAGTTTTTCTGGAAGATGTTAGTTGTTAGATTAATGTGACAATACTATTGAAAAAGATTACCTATATCATCATATCATTGCTGCTAATTTGTAAAAGATTTATCTATTTCTTTTTGGAGTAATAGATTGAATAGACTGCACCATAGTTTTATTGCACATACAAAATATTCTAACATGCCAATCTTTAGTTGAAGCTAAAATGTTTAGTGAACAAACTTGCAGATCTTTCTAAGTCTTCAATGAGCATTTGAAGATGGACAAAGATAAATTTTAATAAGAAAAGAGAAGAAAAACTCTTGCAATGTGCTAACTGATGATATGCAGCATCAATAACAATCAACCCAACATGTAGCCTGTAGTTGGGGTTGGTTGGCTGCAGAGGTCATTAGGTTCTATTAAACCCTAATTTAATGTTAGTTCATTGGTGGTAGAGTGAGGTTGAGCCCTAACAAAATGGTAAAGTTGCCTATTGTGACCGGTTAGACACTGGTTTGAATAAAAAACGGCCTCTTTGCATATGCAAGAGGAAGGCTGCATACAATGATCCTCCCCTATACTTTCACGAAGTGAGGAGCCTTTTGGTACTAGAGTATGCTAGTTTTTTCCATTTGTAGTAGTCTTTTTCTTAAAAACAAAATCTGACTATATTCCATTTGGTCCATTTTCCAAAAAAAAGCCTCTATTGGTCTTCTTTTCTCTTGTGACCAAATCACCTTATGTGAGTTTTTGTCATCTCAATAAGTGTTAGCTGATTCTTTAATTAGTTATATTTGTTTCAATCCTATAATTTCCTGTATCTTCTGTCATCTACTTGAGCATTCTCATATTCACTAACATGTAACAAGGTTTTCTAAGAGTTTACATAATCCCACAGAGCTTTTGTAATGTGACTTGTAAATGGTAAGTGTTTACCTCTTAAAAATAAGGTAAAACAAATACTGAGAATGTTTATTAAAACTTCATCAACCATAGTTGTATTATGTTTTGCAACATAAAATGCTTCCTAGAGGGATATAATGGTGCTCATCCAAAAAGTATTCCATGTCAAAGCACAATACTTTAGTCAATATCCTCTCACCTCTAATAGCTCACTCCATTTTTGTATGTCTTATGTACTCCTTTTAACTTTTAATAACAAATGAACAAACAGAGAAACAGACCTGCAGTTGATTGAAAGTACAGAACACAGACAAAACTTGACTTTGAAATAGAACTTAACTTTGATTTCTCTCCGTCATGTTGTGCAAAACCAAAACCCTCTATTTTAAAAATGTTGTCACTCCTTCATGATGAATGTTGGGCTTACAGACATTGTTGCAGCATAAAGGACAATGGGTTTATGCCTTTATATGCTGGGTTCACAACGATAGACTCAATGGAAACAAAACTCTATGTGGTGTCTAAGCTTTGAATGATTTGTAGAAAACAGATGAGGATGAGACTTTTGATCAATTTCTGTGATTGAGCTCTCCAAATTTTATTTTATGTTGTACATTTAGCTACACAATTGCATGTAACGTGTAGTGCATGAGCACTCAAATCAGCATTGTTTTGGGTCAATTGGGGGCATAGGTGACAATTTTTTTTTTTTTTGCTTGAATCACTGACTCACTTCTTGTGAGTATATTTCCTTTTGTCCTAAAAAACAGAATATGGGAAAATCCCTTTGTTTCCTTTTGAATCTTCTATGAAATCAAGCAACAGATATGTAGCCTCCTTTATTTTTTGTAGACTGATATATAGTCTCCTTGATTGATCTCCTTGGCATAAAAATAATATTGGTTCTCTAGTACAATCTCTTGGCCTAATTTACTCCCATATATTCTCTACCAAGGGAGGGTAAGCCCTGGTGCAGTGATAAAGTTGTGCCTTGGTAGCCTGTGGTGATGAGTTTGAAAGTAAAAATAGTCTTTTTGCATATGAAAGGGTAAGATTGTGTACAATGACCCTCCCCCATACCTTCTCATAGCAAGGAGCCTTTTGGCGTCCAGTATGTTACCAAGGATTTGACAGAAATCATCTCAGTTGAGATGGTCACCACAACCACATCACCCCCTGGTTCAATCATAACTTTACAATGTGATCATGACTGCAATTTCAATGTAAAACTTTGTTCTGTGCCGTAGTCTTGCAGTGTGTCTTGCGAGCTTATTTCTTGTGTAGTTTGTGCAATTTTGTGCATCCCCTTTATTCTTATAAATAGGTATTAAATTGTTCCTCTTCTGCACATCTAGCATTTTCTTGACCTCATTGTCGCATTTAACAAGTAATTAAACTATGTTGTACCCTTTCCCCTCAAAAACAATAGTTTCAATAAAAATATTATCTGGTTCAATTGATTTACCATTGGCCATCTTTCTCTAGCCCTTTCTTTACTTGAAATTCTTGAATGCTATGTAAAATGTGTAATTTTGATTATGTTCTTTAGTGATTAAACTCCCAATATCTGTTATTGTTGCATGCCCTTCATTGAGCAGCTTGTAGAAATAAATCATCCATCTTTTCATGACATCTTGCATAGTTACTGAAGCTTTGCACATCTTATCTTCTTTTTCAATGAGATTCATTTGACCTACTTTTGCTGTGCTTCTGACTCCTCCAAACCTTACATAGTTTATCACCTAATCCCAGGTCCTTGCAAAAGAGAACTATGTTATGCTGATAGTGCCAAGCATATAAACACTATTGAATCTTTTATGACATAGATCAAGAATGAGATTGTGCTAAAACTGATGTTTCTGAAATTTAGGCTGGTGTTTTTTCTACTTATGGAAATCTCCCAAGCATTAGTGTAGCATTGTGTCTTAACCATTGTCATTAGTTTATGTCTTGGTGTAACTTTTCTACAAGCATATAATCCTTTTGCAATTTCCTTTTGCTAACTATTTTATACTTAAAGTTTTAAAGATTCTTCAATTTAAATTGTTACCTACTCACTGTTAAACAACTACTGAATTCAAAATTATATTATGTTTATGCTTCATCCATATGTTAATGCAAAACATTGTACACTATTGGTAAACAGGATAAGTGCATTTATTATAGCAATTAAGATTTTTTATTTGCAGGAAAATCTTTTAACTGTTCAGGTGGCATCATATATGATACATAGGCATTATCAGTCAATCAAGATTAAATCTGAATTACATGCTATATGACATCCAATCATGCTAGTTCTTATCAATTATATTTTATGATATAAGGAATGCTTATCTTAGAAGTACATTGGATCAGTTTGTCCATGCCCTAACTTTAATTTTTCCCTTTTAATAGGACTGCTGAGGACTTGGGTCCAAATAACCAAGGTTGTCAAACTTGAGAGTCTATGTAAACTCTCGAAGATTTTGTAAACTTGTAAGAGTTTACATATATATAAATTAATATTAAAAAACCTATTAATGACATATATGCATATAGCATAATATTCTTAACACAATAGTTCAACATTTCAACTCCATAATAAAGCAAAATAGCACGCTACAATAATAAAGCGTTACAGTACATTAATACTAATTACCAAATAAGATTAAACCACATAATTGGTTAAATCAAACATAAATTAATAAAAACATAAGTTTCTAAAGTGAAAATATTTTAAAAAGGAGTTGATTTCTTCAAATGGTTTGAGCCATGGGAAAAACCTGACTTTGTGGGGAAGGGGGGCAAAAATTATATTTAATTTCAAACTTACTAACTCGCTTCTTGACTCAAGCGTTTATGCAAGTTTACACAAAAGAGTTTACTTGAGTTTATCCAAAAAGAGTTTGATAGAGTTAACTCATATTCTCTTCCAAGAATCATAACTCGTATAGATAACTCGAGAGTTTGACAACCTTGCAAGTAGCCAATTCCAATTAATGGGAGCTGCCTTCCATTATAGGCTTATAGTCATTGTTTGACATGAAGGATAGAATGAAAGACCTTGAAAGATATAATTTCATCATATTTTGGGATTTTTTAAAAGAAACAAAGTGCTTACATTGTAAAATGATGTCTCTTAATATTCTTTTTTGAGGTTCATTATGATAAAAAAAATGTGAATATGCAAGATTATACAAATATTGGTTATCAATTTAAATTTCTATATCTTTTGTTATGTTGCTTATATTTCATTTATTTGAGTTTTATTCCATCTATTTCTCTCTCTCATGTCCTTGTCTGAGTTTGTGCTTTTATATTGTGCTTCACATATAATTGACAACTTTATAACATTGTGCTTTTCATGGAACAATTCAATTGTCATTTGCTAATAGCTACATTGTACTTATTGCAGAATTCTTCTATGTCATCCATTATCACAAAGAAAGATGGTGCTGATTCTACTCGCAGCAACTCCTTAAGAGCGCTTGCATTAATTGGAGCTGGTGTGTCAGGGTTTTTAGGTTTTTCAACAACTGCATTTGCTGATGAAGCTGAGCATGGCCTGGCATGTCCAAGCTATCCATGGCCTCACAAAGGCATCCTCAGTTCATATGATCATGCTTCGTGAGTTTGACCTGAAATTTCTCTACATTTTCCTTCCTATTTTTCTTGCTCGACAATATGATTTTCCAAGTTAGCAACTATATACAGTCAAACTAGTCCCAGTTGCGCTTTAAAGATGAATTACAAGTAGTTATTAATTATAGGTACATGATTATTTTCCTTTTTATTTTCATATTGCCCTTATTTTCATTTTTCTGACCCTTGGATTAGTCATTCACTTTTCCTCTCGCATTGTCATTTCAGGTCTTTATGTGTACATTAGTAATATTTAATGTGCATTATTTATCTTAAAAATATCATACAATGGTTGTTAGAATGTAATTTATCTTAAACATTTAGCATTTTTCTGGTCTAGGATTCATAATATTGTGAATCTGCATTCTGCTCTATGCCACCATCATATGTTTAAATCAATTTTGTTTTTTACATGAATGCTATATGACTATTTGTACTAATTGAGGTCTTAATACAGTTAACCTAATTTGAATGAGCAGGATTCGTCGTGGTCATCAAGTTTATCAAGAAGTCTGTGCTTCTTGTCATTCTATGTCTTTGGTATCATACCGTGATTTGGTTGGTGTTGCTTATACAGAAGAAGAGGTAAAGGCTATGGCTGCTGAGATTGAGGTGGTTGATGGCCCTAATGATGAGGGCGAGATGTTTACACGCCCTGGTAAACTCAGTGATCGCTTTCCTCAGCCATATGCAAATGAAGCAGCTGCTAGGTTTGCTAATGGAGGAGCCTATCCTCCTGATCTAAGTCTTGTTACCAAAGTAATGTCTGTAGTCTGCTAGTAACATCTTTAGATTTTCTATTGATTTTATACAACAAATAATTTTACCCTTAATATTTCAGGCTCGTCACAATGGTCAGAATTATGTGTTTGCACTTCTAACTGGTTACCGTGACCCTCCTGCTGGTGTTTCGGTAAATTCTTATTGACATTTTAATTAAACTAATTATTATGCTTATTGCTGTAGCTTTTACACATTTTACCGAAGTTGTCATATATGGAAATTGCTAGTCCACGTGATGGGTGGTGGTTCAGGACCAAAACAAGCCATGATGGGGATTGTTAAGAGCCAATAATGTGCAACAATTTTTTGCACATAATTTTCTAACTAAATTTGATATAAGGTCATTCCTAGATGAAAGAGTTCCTCAATGTTTCTTTGTACCTATCTGTGACTCCAGTTGTCAGTCATGCTTCTGTTTAGATATTAACAAGGAGTGATGAACTTAATTACGCTTCTCAACTTTCTAGTTCTCAGCAAATCTGAATATATTGCACTTAAAAGTGAAAATTTTGATTATGGCTCGTTTATATAATAATGTAGATTAGAGAAGGACTGCACTATAATCCTTATTTTCCTGGTGGGGCCATTGCTATGCCTAAAATGCTTAATGATGGTGCTGTTGAATATGAAGATGGTACCCCTGCTACAGAATCTCAGGTACTTTTGTTTGTTGAGGATTGGTTTCAGTAAAATCTCATCACATTGATTATCTATGAACTTGGGAAGAATTAAGAAAAATATTTTTTTGCTTATGCTTTGCTACAGATGGGTAAAGATGTTGTGTCGTTCCTGACTTGGGCTGCCGAACCTGAGATGGAAGAGAGAAAACTGGTTTGTTTCCTTTACTATTCTTTTTCCTCCAGATCTAAAAAGAAATTGCTTTATTTTCTAAGGACATGGCTACCATATACAGATGGGATTCAAATGGATATTTGTTCTATCACTGGCATTACTTCAAGCTGCCTATTACCGTCGCCTTCGGTGGTCTGTTCTAAAGTCTCGCAAGCTGGTTCTTGATGTTGTCAACTAGCTGCCTTCGAAGTTTCTTTTTTCACATTAGGAAAGATTATTGTTGACAATAATTTTGTCAGATGCTAAAGTTGTCTCGTCATGTCTAATTCGTTGATGGAGTGACTGAAGCACGTTCTATTTTTATTTGAGATAGAAATAAAGCTGCTACGTGTATGTGAGATATAGTTACTTTCGGTTTTTTCTCCCTTCTCAGGCCTATGTATGGTTGCATTCTCCAAGATCCCTGTACTCCTATTTCCCCCCTCAATCTGGATTCTTGACCTTTGATTGAGGTTTATTTTTGTTAATCTTTTATATGAAAGAGAGGGTAATTGACCCGTGATTGAGGTTTATTTTGGTTATCTTATGAGAAAAAGAGACTAGGCCAAAATGTTCCTATTGGAAATTGGAAACAAGGTTAATTTTACATTAATGCTATGTTTGTGTTGATGATTTAAGGATACCTTTGGTTAGTAAGGTGGTTTATGTTTACGGTTATAGGCGTTCTACTCGTTTTCTCATTTCTGAAGAATGCTCGTAGATATCAACTTCAACGAACCATGGCCTATGGAGCAAGGATGTAAGAAATTCAAAGGTGATATTATGTTAATAATTGTGCACATCAAGTTTTATATACGATTTAGACATTTATGAATATATGATCAATTATAACCGGCATCACTAAAGTATTAATTAATTTTTAAATAATATGAATATTTTTTAGTTTTAATTATTTTAGACTTAAAATATAAATTTGATTTATGAAAAATTAAGACATTTTATTTTTTAAAAAAATCAATTTTGATTCTTTGAAGATTTTTTTTGTTTATATTAACTTGATATGTTACCAAGAATAAAAATATAATTGACAAGTTATTGAATTGTTAGTCTTGTCATTACATTATTATTTAATAAATAATTAAAATATTTTTTTATTTGATAGTAATATATATAAAGGAAAGTGAGTCTTAATTAGTTGATATTTTTTCTTTTTTTTTAAAGAATAAATTAGTTCTAAGTTTTTTTTAATTAACTAAACTAATATAAAAGAATTAAGTATTAACTCCTAAATCTATAAGAATTTAATAAAATAATAAGATCTTTTTGTTAAATTTATATTATTAACAATATTTCATCTAAACTTCTAATTGTTATTTTATATTTTTTTTAGAATTTTTTCACTTTCAAATTACTTTTATTAACTATTTAAAAAATGAGATAGATAATCACACTCAATGTAAATTGCATATAGATAAGATGAAATCATGAGTTGTTCATTTAAATAAAATTAATGCAACAAAAAATAACATCATGATGTTTTAGTCTTTTTTTTTTTTTTATAATTTTATGATTTATAAAAAAAAATCTTATATTTTAAAAAATTTAATTGAAGAATTTGCCTACAAATATGACTAGACAAATTATGGATTATTGGAAGACTACTTTTGTGTCTTTTAGTGATGATGAATATCAAGTTTTTATATGCAGAGTTTATTAGAGAAAAAATATTGGAGAAGTTATTGTCATGAGTCAATGTATTCATTTATATCTTATGGATGGATTAATGAAAGACAACACAAGTATATTTTGTTGTTGATTTGGATGATGTCTCTATTTATTATTCTATTGTTTCATTTTAAAATTTGATATCAAACAATTTTTATTATGATTGTTTTATTACTGATAAGAAATTTTAATATATAATGAAAAATCACTTTTTTGTTACGAATATGGTTTTAATAATTATCATTTTTAGGATTTCTGAAATTGCAATATGAAATTATAAGAAGTTTATTGATTTTTTGTTGATATATATTTTAATATATTTGACTAACCTAATTTTGTCTTAATCATGCACCTTCACATGATGATGAATGTATCTGTTTTCAATATATATTTTAATAAATTTATTATTTGTTATATCATAATAAAAAAGGAAAATTGTGCAGTAAAAAAAAGTCATAAGTCATAATAATTTTAAACAAATTATTAACCATTATCAATGTAAAGGCTAATTTATTTAATATATTGAAAAAGTCAATTGTGGTATTTTTAATATGTCTATAAAAAATAACAAAAATTAGACTAATTTATTAACTTAATATTGTTAATTAGACTAATTTTTAAATTAGCCTAATTTGACTACTTAAATTTTTAGAAAGTATAATTTTTAAATTGTCAATTAGGCTAATTTCACTAATTATCGTGTTAGACTAATTAGGCTAATTTATTAATGAAATATTATCATGTTCATAAATTCATTAGAATAAATTTTAAATTTTATAAAGTATAATTTTGATAGAAGACTGACTATCCATGAAGGATGAAGATTCAAAAGAAACGAAGTTTGAAGGTCCCTTGATAATGTCAAGAAAGAAACTCTTAGAAAAGAGTCTTGGACTATTTTTGTACCAATTTGGATCAAAGTCCATTGGGCTTTCCTTTAAACTTAAACTTAGGCCCAAGTCCATGTTTGTGCATATAGTGGTTAGGTTTAGAAGCCTGACCAAGAAGCATAGGTTTGTTTAGGCCTTGTATTTTGGGCCAAGTAGTATTGATTTAATGGGTCTTATATTTGGGCCAATTAGTTAGTTATAGTCCTTAGCTAGTAATTTTCAGTGTCACTTTGTGTCCTTAAGCTTAGTTTTATTTTTGCATTTTGGTTATAGTATATATAGATCAAAAGTCAAAATGTAGTCAAGTTTGATTCATAAATACAAATTGAGTTTTCTTTTACTTGTAAAAGTTAGCTAAATTCTCTCTAGCTTTTAGAGTATAATTTGTATTCTAGATCAAAGATCCACTCTTTGTGGTAGAACTTCATCAACTCATCATGAATTCAGATTCACACGGCGTTTCTATTTTTAATCAATAATCCAAGTTTTTGAAGATTGAAATTGAAGGTATTGAATAGATTGGGAAATTTAGTAAATTCTTCATGAAGAATTGCATCAAGTAGTATTTAGAGCCAAATTTCAACTTCTAAAGCTTCAATCTAATTAGATCTAAACTTTTTTTAAAAATTTTTGGTCAATTATTTGTAAATTTTGGTGCATCAGGCTTATTCTCTTTCTTCTTCTTATGTGTCACAAAAATCTTTTGATTTTGGATTTATTTGAATTTTGTGTAGCCTTGGATTGGTTTATCTACAGTTCTTGTGTGTTAATCTTGTGTGGATCTAGTGAAAAATTAAAAAACATGTGATAGATCTAAGTGTTCTTGTGTTTTGGTGTTCATGTGTTCTTGAACTTAGATTCTAGATCTTGTTCAATTCTTGTGTTGTTTCTTCATTTTAATGCTAGATTTGCATGTAAACATGATAGATCTACAAATCCTAAGTGGTTTGATAATTGAAATTCATCAAAAATTGGTGTAGATCTAGCCTACATGTGTTTGTCAACTTCAAGTGCTCATGTTCTTCTAGTTTTTAAAGTTTTGATCTTAGATCTACTTTAATTCCTTGTTGTTTTTGGTGTTTTCTTGTTAGATTTGTGTATTAATGTTAGATATATGAGTCCTACATAGGATTTGTTCAAAACTCATCAAATCCATGAGTAAAACTTAGATACACGATGTTTCTTGTTGTTGTTCATGTTATTGATCTTAATTTCTAGATCTACTTTCATTCTTGCATGTTTTTGTTAGATCTATGTTCTTTTCTGTTAGATCTATCAATCCTTTGAGCTATCTTATTGTTTTGATTCAAAATTTGGTATAGATCTAAAGTTGAAGTTGACATCACTTGTTCTTGTTCATTGTTCAAATTTACTTCAATTTCAAACTTAGATTTACTCAATTTGTGAAGTGATTTGGAAATTTAATTGTAGATTTCAGTCCTTTCACTTAGATCTACAAAACCTCGTAATTTATTTTGAATTTGGAGCACTTTGATTTTTGAGTGTTCTTCATGTTCATTTATATATTATTGAACATGTGCTTTTGATTGTTGTGATTATTGTTAGTTGTTATCTTGTTTTATGACCACTTGTTTTGAGTTGATTTGGATATAATAGAACATTTTCTTCTACAAGTTGATGTGGTTCATTTTAATTTCATGTATTCTTGAGAATTTGAATCTTGAAGACATGTTCTTCTTGTGTTCATCTTAAAATTTTGCAAGAATTTTAGTTTGATCCTTAAAATTTTTTTGAAGAGATTTTTGGTATTTGTGTAATAAAAAAATAGAAAAGGACTAAAGTGTAAAAATATCAAAATATTTGGGGTCAAATTGCAAATTCTAAAAGTTAAGGACCCAAGTATTAAAAAAAGGAAAATTGTACATTACCTTCTCCTTTGTTTTTGAACTTATTTTTCTTGCAAAATTTTATGATACATGAAAAAAAAAACACGTTACCTACTATATTTCAAGCTTGACGTTGAATTGCAAGGTGTTTGTATCTTGTGCAGTTTTTTATTGTTCTTACTTCCAATCACTTCGCCCAATGGTATATAGTATTCTAGGCTTTTGTTGAATGCAATACATGCTTAGTTGTTTGTTGTCTTGATCATAAAAAAATTTCTTTCATGTTGCATGTGTTGTTTATTTCCTACTTCTTTTGTTCAATTTTTGCATGCTTTTGAGTTTCTAGTGTTGCTTTTAGTATAACTGTGTTGCATGCTATTGAATCCTTAACTTGTCTTATTACCTATTTCTCTTGTGAGCCTTTTTAGTTTGTTAAGTTTCTCGAGTATATTTTCATTTTGTCTCAGCGTATTCATTTGGAGTTGAAACTTTCAATTCTTTAAACTTTTATTGCTTCTCTCTTATAATTCCTTGGCTTTGTCTTGGTTTATATCCTTTGGAATTCCTAAGTTGATTTTAGTCATTCGTTTCCTATTGCATATTGAGATTTATCTTAATCTTGGTTTGTGGAATAGTCCTATAAAATTCAAGAGAGAATTTGTAGGAAGTGGTAAAAGGCATTGAGTGAAACATTATTATAAAAGCCTTGTTGTTGTGTGTAAACACAAGTGGTTGAGTGCAAACACTTATTGTGTGATAAGGCTTATCTTATAATTGTATTTTGCTAACTTTTGCTTTTATTTTGTAGAGTTGACTAGTGGAAGTGAAAAGTGATGTCTTGTCACCTAAATTTTCCAAACTCATGGTCTCTATGTTAAAACAAATGAAATTAATGCAAATGGAAAGTGAAAGACAAATTGGAGGTAGGGTGGAAAGAAGTGCAAGAGACCTTAGTGAGAGAGTGGTGAACATAGAAAGGGAAAGACATACTAAGATCCCAAACTCTTCACAAGGAAGTGATGATTACTATAATTATGGAGAGGATAAAAGACATAAACCTTGATAGAGAAGAGTGAGAGACACGAGGGAAGAAAAAGGGAGGCATGAAGAAAAGCCTACGATGATGTTGTCTAAGTTTGAAGGCTCATCAAACTTAGATTCGTACTTTGAGTAGGAAATGAAAGTAAATCAAATCTTTAATTGCCAAAACTTGAGTGAGGAAAAGAAATTGAAACTAGCTACCTTATCCTTTGAACATTATGCTTTGGTTTGGTGGAACCAAATGCAAGAGGAAGTGAAGAGAGGTAGGAGGATTGGTGAAAGGAGTTAGGAGTACTTTGAAAGGGAGATTTGTTCCACCTAGCTTTAGGAGGGATATGCATAATAAATTCCAAAGGTTGTATCAAGGAGGTAAAAGTATGGATGAATTTTTCAAAGAGTTAGAGATGTACTTAATTAGAGCCGAGGTTGATGAACCTCAAGAGGCTACCATGGCTAGATTTCTAAATGGCTTGAATAGAAAGATACAAAATATGTTGAGTTACAATCTTACGCTACCTTTAATGATCTTGTAATATCCTATTTTTCTAATTAATAAAAATATTATTATTTCATAAGTAAATAAAGTTGTTAGCTTAAGAATAAGAAATTATTTATTACTTAGCAAAGTAAAGAAAGATAAAAATAAATTAAAATTAAATATATAATTAATAAAAACTTAACAAGTAAATAAAATAAAGAAAATATTTGAAAACACATAAAGTTAGGAATTTAAAAATCAAGAAAATAAAACATGATTAGGAGAATAAATAAATATGCAAAAGAAAATTTTTCCAGATTGTTTTTTCTAATTAATAAATAATTATTAATATTTAAATAATTAAAAACTTATATATATTTATTTTAGGTATCACTTATAAATTTACAAAAATTAAAATAATTAAGAAAAGAATATATAGAAATTTTTTCAGAATTTTTAGAAG
>JAMLFT010006511.1:0-15952 GCA_026544285.1 Pachyrhizus erosus
TATTAATATTTATTTTTATTATTATAATTAATATTTATTATTATTTTACAATAATGATTATTTATTAATTTTAATATTATTAACGTTATATATATAATCGACTATATATGTACATAATCAATCCTGTAATTGTGTATAAAAAAGTTTTGAAACATAAGATTTATTGTTCATTTCTTGTCACATTTACAATGAAAATTTTTAAAATGAGACTCATATTTTTAAAAATTGCACTTTTACTCTTTTCCACTGTCTTCTAATCACCTCCATCTTCTTCTACTCTTCTTTTCTCTTCCAAAATACCACAAAAGCCGCAACGGATATTCGTCCCAGACACCTTCATCACAATATCACATCACCACTGGTGAGGGCAATTAATGCTATTTACATCACTGGATTAATGGAAAATAAAAATAATAATAATATTATCACATATTTTTATGAGTTTAACAGCCTTTTTTTTTTTACCTGCATGGTACAAATAAAAAGTAAAATTACATCTAGTGTAAGTTAACACATTTCTGTAATTAATATAAATTGCCAATGAGAAAGTGGGCATTCTTTCAATTATCGACAATACAATAATCAATTTACTATTATTATTATTTTATATATATACATGAAAATTTATATTAACACTATCTATTTCTATTTTAATTTTTTTAAAAAAAAACTGAAGTAAACAATACTTTGTTTTCTTTAAATTTTCTAACTTCGAAGTTACTTAATTATATATCTAAGTGCGGATATAGAATGAGTTATATTGTATCTATATTCGCCCTCATCTTAATAAAATTTTGCATATAAACTTTTCTTTTTAGATCTATTCTTACTTAATATTTATCTCATCCATTTTAATTTTAATTTGTATTATTACTTTTTAAATAATATTGATAGATGAATGCCAATGTTAACATTGATATGCATGTTAAAAAAAAATTATTATAATAAATTGACAATGATTGTCAATTACTTAAAAATTTTAATTTCTCCGTTGTCAATTTATGCTAATTATAAAATATTTTCAAATCCATAAGATTGGAGTAAATATGTAAGATCCTTTACATTTATACGTGAAGAATAATTTATTTAACAGAATAATTTGTTTTAATTTTTATATATAAAATTCTTTTTAAATAATGACACATTATAAATGAGATTATTTTTCATTTTAATACATTGAAAGATATACATAATTTCTAATCTAGGAAAAAAAAAACAACTTTCACATAATTTTACTTTCTATTCGTACTATGAAAAAAAGGATATATAGTAGGTTCTGACTCAATCAGTCAAATTCATAGGATTGATGCAGAATATAAGGAAAAAAAAATCAGTTATAATCTTTAAAATAAATCTTATAGTTACTATAATAAAAAATTAATATTTTTTTATTATACATAATATTTTTGACTAGATGAACATGTAAAAACGATTTATTTGGTCAATAATGTATTATTATTATTTTTATGTTTAAATGTCAACTTTTATATATTTTAAGTCAAGATTAATAGAAAATTTTTGTAAAGAAAAGATTAATTAAGTATAAGTTTATGGATATGTATAATTTGAAAAAAAAGTCAAGTTTATTTTCATTCTATCTCTTATTTTTAAGTAATTGTACAAAAAAAAAAAATTTGATAGTTTATTACACAAATTTAAAAGACAAAAATATGAAAATAATAGTTGTTTTATATTTTTAAAAATTAAAAATTAAAAATAAAGTATATTTATAAAAATAAAATACGGATAACAAACTTGCATGTGTATAAATTTACAACACAATTTTTTTAGCTAGTTTATTTTCTTTATGGAGATATAAACAATAAACTAAAGACTGAAAAATATTATAATACATAAGTTCCAAGCAAAATAGCAAATTAATGTTGACATCACGACGGTTCTTAAAAAAAATTATACTAGAAAGGGAGAAAAACATTAGTATCTGGATATGGATGATGAATATTTAATTGGCATCATTAAATATTTTTAAAAAGTAATTTTTTTAAGAAGTAACATATTAAATATTTATTTTTATTTAATGTTAATTTTGTTTTATTGATTAATCTATCTTTATATCATCAATCTCACTCTTCATTTTATATTCATAGACACCTCTTATTGAATTTAAGGATGAAATTTATAAATTAGGTGTTCTATTTGGCCTATTGCCTAACTCATATTAAGTCCACGCTATGTTGAATTTATTTGCTAAATAAAAAATGCTATGATTTTTTTAAAGCCTATTCCTTAAAAAAAATCAAATTTTAGATAATTTAATTTTTTTTTTTTGAAGCTAAATAAGTCAATTTATTTAATAAATACAAATAATAAAATGATAATAATATTATATTAATATTGTATTAAATTTTTACTTTCATATTTTGAAACTATATATTTATTAGTCTATTTAAATACTTGAACACAATAATTTACATATAAGCGCCAATTCATTGGCCTATTTAGATGTATATACAAAGTAGATTTTTAGTTAAAGTTAAATTCTTAACAATGTCAGACTATGCCTCAGAAAAGGGATTTTCTTTTTATTTCTTCCATTTTATAAGTTTTTGAAAAAATAATTTTTTATTCCGAGAAAAAATAAATAAAATAGAAATAATACACACTTTATAGAAATTAATATTTATTTTCTAAAAAAACTTGGTAATGAAAGAAATGAAGAGAAAAAAAAAAGGATAGAGAAAATCTTTTCTCCTCATAAAAAGGGTTATATCAAACATAAATAGACTAGACTTTCACCTTTAGTTTTAGAAGTAGAATAGGCTCAGGTCTTGTGAAGTATAATCTATAACCCAATCTATTTTCAGTCATTGCTAATTGTTTTTGTTGTGATTTCACCATTATTTATCACATAATGAACACGAAAAAGAATCATATTTTTTGTGTCTCTTATTTTAAACAATTTAAAATTTATTTACTTATATTTTATTTCCTGCTTCTTTCTTTCTGTTTTATTTCTTCTAACATCTAACTGAAATACGGTTGATTTAAACTTGATCTGATAAATTAAGTGCATTTGATCTGATAACGATAGCCTCCACAAAATTTATTCAACAGCATGGAACCTTGCATTAGTTTTCCTGTGATGAAAGACTTTAGCAACACCTTGTGGTTGAGAGGAAGCAATAGCAATACCTTATAAAATTTTATACAATTATTTAAATATTTAACTTCTAATAAATAATTATTTAATAAATAATAAGTTTTAAAAATATTTATTATTAATTTTATGTGTATAACTAAAAATAAATCTATTACCAGAAGGAAAAAAACCAATTCAATATCATTTTTTTTTATTTTTCTTTATTACTTTCTCCTATCCTTACTATAAAATTTAATTAATTAGTTGATTAATTTAATTAAAAATATTAAAAATTTATCTTAAGTTAATATTTTTTAAAAATTATTTTTTAAATAAAATTAACAAATATTAATAAGTTATGTTTTTTTTACTATTATGTTATCCTAAAATTGACCTTAATAAATGATATTTTGTAAAAGATAATTAATACATGAGATATTTTAAATTAAATTTTATAAAAAAATAAATCATATTTTTTATTTGGACCTTTTAGCAAGAATTAGAGAGGTAATATTTTAAAAAAAAATTCTCATATATATACAAAAGGTCTTGAGGAAATTGGATCCCTGGGGAAATTGTATCCTCACTACTGCTTTCATCGTCAACAAGTTGCCATCTCCAATTCTTAAGCACCAATGTTTTCTTGAACTATTATAAGCAACCTAATTACCATTCTTTCAAAGATTTCTGGGTGCTTTTGCTATGCTGCAACATTGCAATGAAAGTGAAATAAGTTCAGTCCTTGTGTTATATTAGTTATTTTCTTTGGATGACTTATAAGATATAATATAAGACATACAAGTATATATAAGATTTACACAAGTTTCATTTTTAGGGATATAATTTTCCATGAAAACATTTTCCCCTTCCACTAATCTCTTAACTCACAAATCATTGATTCGTTTTTCTGATGTGGTGATTCCTAATTCCCTTCTAATCGATCCACCAATTCAAAACTAGACAAGATCCAAACCAAAACATTTCCAAAGACCCTTCAATCACATAAGAACCTAGTCAACTATCATTAAAGAATTTAATGGAATTACTAAATCCCATCCTATCTACAAAGTTACTTATGCTTACTTGTCCACCCTATACAAAAATAATATACCTAAGCTTCTCATTCATAGAATGTAGGTTTGGATCTATTTCAACCGCTAAAACCAGTTTATTGGATAAAACTAAAATTGGATCTAATTTAATGTCAAAAGTTATTTCATAAAATAAAAATTATCTTCTATTTATACATTTTTTTTTTTACATTATTTCTAATCGACGGAAATCTTAAGATTTTTTCAATATTTTTTTTCAAAGATTCCCTATGTCAAATTTTCTCTAACTATAAACCCACCTTCTACCACCAAGCTGTAAAGTACCTGAAGTGGAGGCGGGCCATAAAGGAAGAACTTGACGCACATTGATTTTTCAGATACATTTTCTTGAATAGCAAAGTTAACATCAATAGAGTGTTGTTCACAGTTGCAACAATAAAGACATGCCACATGCTTCAACTAGATATTAATAATGCCTTATAAAATAGCGACTTATTTGGCAAAGAGTCCATGGATTTGCCCCTTGAAAGTTAAACAAGTCCCTTGATTGGGCATGGGCAAGCAAGTAGACAGTGGCTCTAAAAATTTCCCACGATATTGCTTGCATCTGGTTTTACTCAATCAAAAAATGACTATCCATTATATTGTTCACAATTGGTTTTGGGTCTTCTTTACTATTTTAATTGTCTATGTTGATGACTTAATAGTTTTAGGCTCTAATCTTAATTGAGTTGCTATAAATATTCAAATTGAAAAATCTAGGTGATCTGAAATTCTTTTTAGGTTTGGAGATTGCTAAGAGGCCAAAGAATGACCCAAAGGAAGATACAATTTGAATAACCAATATTGAAATCCTATACTAAAAGTATAGGGCTTTGTCGTCCACTACTAGTGAAAATTACTTGGCTGTAACAAATTGATGTGTCACTTTGAACTTTGAAGTTTACTCTATAGATACTGACCATTTAAGAATTGATTCAACCCAGAAAGGTAATACATGTTTACATTGAGACTTAGCATACTTGCTTAATAAGTATTACGGATTAGGCCCAGGCCCAATCTGAACACAAGGTCCATATCTTTAGCATGTAAACTATGGTCCATCATACCCAGGATTTAAGTCATCTTAAATTATTCAAAGAGCATTGTTGATAGGATGGACTTGTTGTAGTATTCATCTAACTAATCCATGGAGGCAAGTCCAACCCGCAATCATTAATATATGATTTTTTAATAAAAAAATTTAGAGCATTCAATAACTTGAAAATTTATTATATTACCTTGGTTTAATTATCCTTTTGTATTTATAGTTATAAAAAAATTTATTTATAGTTTAAAATATTTTATTTTAATCTTTATTAATGTAATTTTTTTAACCAGTTTGATCTTTGATCTTTAAAATCTGTTTAACATTGTTACATGTAAATGTTTTAAATTTGTTACATAGTTAAAATTATCTAAATTTTTTAACAGTTTTTCATTGTGTTTTTATTTTATAGTAGTTTTAAAAAATTTGGATATAAAAATATTAGACAATTTTAGATAATAAAAATAAAAAAATGAAAAAAATTAGAACTATAAAGACTAAAATAAAATATTTTAAACTATAGGTGCTAAAATAATTTTTTTACAACTATAAGGGTTAAAAAAGTAATTAAACTTATTATTACTTTTTGAAAATTATTTCTATAGCCTACTTCTAGTTAAGATTTAAACTAAAAAAAAAATTAAACATATTATAAGTTAATTTAATTGAGGAATGATCTTTTCATTAAAATGATTCCTAATGTATCTTGAATGTAGTTTGGCTTATAGTTCCTCTCCAATATTGTAGTGGTTGGCCTTGTAGGAATAACCAAGGCTTATTTATTCAACTCTATTTCTGGCAACATTCTGAAACTATACTTTAACTGCTGATGGTTATAAGTCACCATTTTCAGTTATATAGTATTTTTATTTTAATATTTTTAATACTTTAAAGATTGTTATTATTTTTGTTTTAATTTTTATTATCAAGTGATAATATTAAATAATATCATTATAACTATTTTAACAGTGAACTTATTTATCATATTTTTAAGAAATTTGATAAGATAAATAAGAATAATTTTTTTATAATAAAATATATTTTTAAAATAAAAAATTATTTGATAGCAGAGACTAAAATAAAATAAAATAAATTATAAAATATTAAAATAAAAAATATATTATTTTTCAGGTAAGTTAATATTAAAAAAAAGGTTTAGCATTTACGTACTTGGCTAATAAATATGAATTTATTGCTCACATTTTAAACCCTAGACGTAAAGTTTTAAACCAATTAAGAATTATATATGTGTATGTATACACGTAAAAATATGAGAAAATACACATACATGGTGAAAACATCACATATTGTTAATATTTTTTACAAGGGATTTACTGATATTGATGTTTTGGACTTAAAAAATATAATGAGATCATTGAGATACTCAAAGAATCTGACATAGATAAATTGTTCTCCTTTTCAAGTCTACGAAGTAATCCTCAAAAAAGTCTACAAATTAACTTATAGAATTCCATTTAGGCTAAATATATCTTAAGCGAAACCAATATAGAACCTTAGTGGTACTTTCACATCACCAAACATTGACTATGGGTGGGCAAAAACCCGAGACCCGACCCTAAACCGCATCAACCGAATGATAGGTCGGTTTGGTCGGTTTAGTCAGATAATACAATACAGCTACAAAAAATAACTTTCATGGTTTAATTTTTATTCTTCGTCAAAGATTAAATTCGATCGAGTATCTACAAGAGCAATACATTTCACTTAAAATTTGCAATCCACAAGCCACAAAATACCAACGTGAACGTGTCTTGAATTTGAAATTTGAGTACTGCACACATAAGGCTGACCACTTTGCCTATTTTAGCCTCTGATCGTGTCACTTCAATTGCACATATATTGATGCATCGAATAAAAAATATAAGATTTTAAGTAACTTTTAATTGATTGTTAAAAACAAAATTGGGTGAACTTTTCTTTACTATATTATTATTAATTGTTAGTGATGCAGCCTATATAGTTGCGTAAGTTATTCAAACGTTGCAGGTGTTTAAGTTGTCATAGAAGAAGGTCATAATGCATGCCAAAGAAGAAGAAATCATAACACAAACTGAAACTTATCCATTACAACCCACCCAAATATTAAAAGAATCCAACTATTATCGATGACTTCTATAACTCAATGAATTTAGTCTGACCTCAAGTCTGCTATTTTGGAAAGAGTATATCTATAAACTATGTTTACTCTCAATTTATAAGTGATGTGAAACTATATTCTGGTTTACCAAAAAGTCCTTCTTCTAGAAATCCGTCGCATCATTAGGATCTCCTCATGATGCTAGTTTAAACCTCACAATTTTGCTCTTGAGAGAAAGTGTAGCCTCGATTATTATACGCAATGTAGAACTATTTTGGTGTATCATAACAAAATTAATATCTAACTATCAGCCAAAGGATACTTTAGGTCAAAAAAAAAAAAGCAGTATAATGATTGAACAGTATATAAATTTGGACGAAAGATTTTTAATGTAACATCCAAAAATCAATCTAAAAAAAAGAAATTGACGTGAGTTTGAGTAAAAGATATATATTAAAAATGATCTTATTCGATAAAAGCACAGTTGACTTCATCCGTCTTATCTGATACGATGTCACAAAAGTTGCAAACAATAACATTTTCAATGACTAACTTTCTTTAACTTTAAGTGGGCGCATAATCTTTTTGAGAGAATCCAAAGATTAGAGACCTCGGTAGGATACTAAGGTAAATGTAATGACAAGAGCACCTATCCAAAGAACAAAACAAAATAAAACTCCACTGCAAAGATATGTCCCTTCCTGCGTTATTAACCTGAGTTTGCTGAAGGAGCCAGATATACTACTAATATTGGTGTTTATAGAGTTGCTATGCACTCAATTTCGATCTTGGCATCCAATGGCAAGGCAGCTACTTGATAAGTTGAACGAGCAGGGAAAGGTGAAGGGAAGTCTGAAACCATTGGAACAGAACATAAATTAAATTTTTTTAAGTAACTAGGCATTCGTGAAAATCAAATAATACCAACTCAAGCAGAAACCTTAGAATTTCAGCTTAGTACTACTGGAATTTTTTGCATCAATCTAGTAGTAATCACCCTCAGTAAATATTAAATATGACAACTTGACAACATAACCTATATTACCTATGACAAGCTAACAGACGCATCTTCAAAACAACCTATTCACGAAAACGCATGAAGGTTTTAAATCTAAAAGCTGATCAGAGGTCAGCCATGGTACATGCATGTTACCTATAGGCTAACACATTCTCGGCCCACAAAATGGAGCAGGATCAATTTTTACAGCACAGTATAAATTATTGCCAGAAGTGAAATTCATTAGTAATTATCACAGTTAAGCAGTTGTCAATACTGGACTTCCATGATTTGCAAAATGAAATGGATGGTTAATTATTTCCATCTAAAGATATGTAAAAATGAGTAAAACTTCAGGACAATGTATTCATTTTTCCACCTAAACAAGTTATTGCAAGCTTCACATTCTACAAGAATATAAACTGTCAAGCAAGGAAACATTAAAATCACTACTACAGAACTCACATTTAGCATAGATCTCATTGACCTTCTTAAAGTCCTTCAAGTCAGCCAACCTGCAGGAAACAAAACCTCAAAAACTAGTAATCTTGCTGAAATGCAATAGGTCCCAACCATGGAATGAAGAGTAAGGAATTCATACATAATTGTTGTTTTAACGACCGAGGAGTAGCTGGCACCGCCAGCTTTAAGGATTTCGCCCATGTTTTTTAGAAGCTACAATGGGTAATTATTTCAAACGTAAGAAACAACATCAATAAAATGCTATCCCCACATATTTCAGGGAATTGATATTATGATTTACAAACACACAATACAACAATTGACATTCAAAGAATGAAAATGTTCTCTCACTTTGTACCTGTTCAGTTTGGTCTTCAACATCATCAGATATGAACTTCCCAGCCTGCATTGAAGCGCAAAACACACATAAAAAAATCTGAAGAATAAAAAGTCATAAATTAAAGGAGGTGATAACAATTAACAAACCTCGGGAACAAGGCCAAGAACACCAGACACAAAAAGAAGGTTGTTGGATTTGATAGCTTGAGAATATGGTCCCAGAGCCGCTGGTGCACCTTCTGTTTGAACACTTTCTTTAATACCTACAAACAATTATTCACAACATCCTCACTCTCTTCTCTTCACAATTAACTTTGTTACTAAAAAATGAATAATAGGGTCACGTCACCATTGTAACCAAAAAAATAAAAAAGTTAAAAACTTTCAAGGTTTTTTCAAATGGGTACTTACGAGCATCGGAAGAAATGCTCAAGCATGTGAATGGCAAATAGCGCTTCGATGATGAAGAGGAACGCCAGAAGGAGGTGCCGGCCACCGACAAGCACCCAACTTCGGCGGCCAATGAAGCACGGTTGCGCAGTGCGACGCCTTCCATCGCCGGAATCTGAAAGCTCCGAGCACCACACCACGACGCCATTTCTATATCTATCACTCTCACTCTCACTCTTTCAAATTCTTCAACACAACCTTAATCTTCTCTTTGTTTTGCTTTTTTGGGGTCCCTTCTCTGCAATAGTCATTTCATTTTTCCAGAAATACCCTTGTCTCAGGCACTCATTTTAAATTTGGGTCACTTCAAATGGATGGGCTCCCAGGTTTCATGGGCCAGGTCTATCCTCCACCCGAATAACATGGCTTATGTTATTTAGAAACTTCTTTTGTCTAAGTTCACATCTTTTTTAAGTTTTAAAAAGACTGTATTACCCTTTACCCTTGTCCCTTTTAAAATTCCTATCACTTCACTCTCCACTGTATTTTTGCATCCCTTTTCACCTCGTTCACAATTTGCACTCCTTACTAGGTTTTGAGCTCCATTGCAGGTGAGGTTGGTTCCTGTTTTCGTTTTTGTTTTCTTTATATTGATAAATGTAATAAAATCTTATTTTCCTTTTATATATGTATATATATATTAGAAACAAGTTTTTATTGTATTTTTTTATTTGATACACAACGAATCTGTTATGTATCAAAGAACTTTATTTGTTTTTTATACTCTTATTATTTTTATTAATTGTTACTTAACTTTCATTCCTCTTTATTAGTATTGGTAGAATGTGTTTAGGGTTTAGGTAAGGTAGATAAAACCTCACGTTAAATTATGTAGAATAAATGGGAAATTATGATTCTTAAAAGAGGGATAAATTTTTTTCCTCGATAGAATTACAAAACATCTGTGTAAAGGCAAAAAAAATATTTTTTTTACAAGTTCTAAAATAGATTGTGTAGTAATATTTTGTTTTAAAGTTCAATTTCAAACTGTAAGAGCTAAAAATAAGTTACTCCTTTAATATAGTTTTAGAAAATTTTCAGAACTATCTTATACTTTTATAGTATCAGCATTTTATTTTGTGACTTAAAAAAATATTTTACATGAATCAACTGTTTTTATTCATATAGATGCAGGCTAAAACTATATTATTTTGTTCAACTATCTCAATTTTGGATATAGGTGTTCCATAATTCTGAGCACAATTTAGAAATAAAAATATACAATTGTTTTAAGTTTTAATTAATTTTATATTTTTTAATTTTTATCATGGTATCTGAACTGATCTGTTTAATTACAGGTTACGTGAGAAAGTTAACTTTTTACACTGGGAACTAATTTTCGAAAGATAAAAAAAATGTTTTAAAAATTAGTTTCCAAACAAAGAAAATTTTAATGAAAAGATATAAAAAGAAGGATCCCAATTATGTTGAACACCCAAATCTTACCAATCATTTGCAGCACTCAAAGGAGGTATATTTAATCATTACCACAAGAAATAAGTTTATTTTCATTGTAACTCAGCCCAGATAAATTTATAGACCAATGCAGATCAAGCGGATTGGGCTGGGCCATATATCTGTCTTTTTATTATATAAATTTTATAAAGTTAAAAATGATAAATTGAATAGTTAATTACCTTATAAAAATAAAATAAAATATTCACAATTTACATGCACTAATTTGGCAATTACTTTAATAGATTATATACAACTTTAATACATGACAGAAACATAACCTACTTTTTCTTCTATCATTAACATGCTCAACCTACTTTACAACAAAAAACACTGTTATTTACGAATGTGGTCTGGAACATAGGTTCTGCACATTGGGCACGATCCTTGTTGGACTAGCCACTTGTCTACGCATTCTAAATGAAAAAGGTGGCCACATTTTGGAAGTATCCTGACCAATTCTCCATCCTCAAAATCCTGCAAATCAAAATGTAAAGATGGTAGATTTTGTTTAGTTCTATGAGATAAATTTTATTGGTAAGCTTAGTTTTTCGTTAATTAATGATTCTTAGAAAGAAAAAAAAAATGATATAATCAACATCACAATTGTATTGTACTAAGTTTTTGTGTTGATATTGCAAACAGTGAATATTTCAAGTATTATGTATCGAGTTTTAAGAATTTAAGGACTTAAGTGAAAAGGGTAAAAAAATTTAGAGACTGTAATTAATATTTCAAGAACTTAGTAAAATTATAAGTTGAATTTTCGGGAGAGCAGAAAATGTTTTATTCAAATATTATTTATAGGGGCACACCCTGCAACAAAAGCACACATTGTGGTCCTAGATCATCCCCCCTGCCCCCAAAGAAATAGTATAAATTGTGGTCACGTCATTAATATTAATAAACTCCAAACCTTTTTTGGGGGAATTTTAATTACTTCAGTTCATCAAGTTTTTTTGGGGGGAGAACTTTAATTACTTCAATTCTATCTATAATTCGCAACTAGTGTCGATTGATTAATTAATTTTCCTAAACCAATTTGTTAGCTTTTCTTTAACTAAGACATTTTCATTTTCACAGGACTCTGAGATGTTCCTCACCTGGAAGCAAATAGAGCAGCAAGACATGTTGTATAATTTCAACATTTTGCTTGAGTTGAATGGCTGAAAAGGAAGCTTCATAATTACATTATCGGGTATCCCTCTGACTCCCCTGATATCATAAATGTCTGATACTTCTTGGTAAATTGTTTCCAGTGTGTTAACCTGAAACAAATTAGTTTGACCAAATGTGATTAAAATTCTGATTCCAAGAATTCTAGTATGGTCCACACACCACTAATTACAGTTACCTAACTTTCATATGTTCATAATAATTCTAAATCTTATCAAAACATCATCCTACTAATCCTCCTACTAAATGAAGAAAATATTAAATATTATGGAAGGACCTAACACACTGATAGATACATTCATACTTACAGTTACATGCAACTGATAGAGTTTTGCAACAGCTGGACATATCCATTCCATAAAGACTTTCCCATTTAATAAGCTGCTCAACAGGGCAACCTGCAGTTCCACACCAAACTTTGAAGGTGAGTGAGAAGAAACATTGTCCTTGGACCATGGTAGGGACCATTGGTAAAAGAGTACAATGTGTCTAGCTACTAGTTAATGGTGAGATGATAGGGCCTTGGAAAAGGGATGAAACATTCTGTTGAAATGTATGGAACTAGAAGTATTACCTTGAACAATGGTTCATCAACTGCATCAAAATTTATCAATTCCAATGCTGCAATGGCTCCTGTAATTGCTCCTTTGCCAGCCCCATCAAGAAAACCAGCTTCTGTGGTCTGCCCTTTGATGCCTCCTGCAATTGTTCCTATTATCGACCCTCCTGCACAAACATCAAACATTGCTCATAACACACATTATTTGCAGTGACTTCACAATGAAAGGGGTTAATGACAAACACCATTTTATCTTATTCCCTCCCTCTTCCTTTTCAGTATGTACTTTCCGCTATGTTTGAATTGAAGTTAGAGAAGTACTTTTACAAGTTTCAATGTATATTTTCGAATTCTAACACACGAAACTAAAAAGAAAGAAATTGTTTCTGTGGGAGTAAAAGTGGTTTTGAGGTCTCTCAACTAAAATCCAAACATTCACTTAATCTGACTAGCACAAGTTTCATTAAGTTTGAGACATAAAGCCAAATGTTTGATAAACCTTATGAGATGTATAACATTGTATAGCACTAGCAAAGTTTTTGAAAAACCAATGAGAATGCTCATAACAAAGAGGAAGGAAATGAATCGTATTTACCTAGTGCCAGAATGCAAGTAAATATAGCAAAAAGAACTCTCTCTATAGCTTTCACGAATAGCCCAACTACAGAACCGCCAATGCAAAGTTGCTTAGACCTTGTTACTGTTTCCATCATTCCAGAAAACCAGTTGGTCATAGTGGGAGAAGTGTTGGTAATAGGCATTTCAAATTGAGAGGATAAGAATGCTCTAAATGTATTTTGCTTGGGAATGATGCAGATAGACTAGCATTTATAGGCTGAGGGAAGCCACGTTAATTACGGTCATGGACCAGATACACTAGTATTTAATTTAAGAGTACTGATATTTGGGCATAAAAAGAGTTAGATTTCCCTTCACTACTTTCTTTTTATATGACATAATAGTTTAAAATATAAATTTACAAGCATTATGTTTTATACCAAATAAGTCAAAGTGTCAAAGTGATATGAGAATTTTGATATGTAAATATCGTTTTTGAGAATTCAAGTAACATCGTAGTACTGATGAGTCATGAATGGTTGATTACGTGTATGCCTCTTGTGATATATAGATAGAAAGCGCTCGAGGCTAATTAATAAAAGAATGTTACTGCCGAGGAGAGCACTGAAATTTTGAAAGATAAACTATTTTACTAGCTCCAAAATCTCATAACTTGTAGTATTTGGGGTTTGCTTAATTATAACAGGCAAAATAAGTGTGCACCACTCTGCACTGTGGACATGAAAAAAAAAAAAAGTCTTAACAAGTTTACTTAGGCTTATAGGGATATTCTGCGTCACACCAATTCAACAAAGCATGTTGTGAGAACAAAAGAGCACACGCAAAGGAAACTAGCTAGTTTAATTACCACCTAATTTTCTTGTTTTTGTTTTTTAAGTTTGGCTGCTTGGGGATCACTTTGTTGGTTACCTAAAACTAAAAGGTGCTAGCTATACTCAATATTTAATTTTCAAATGTACTCGTGAATAAAAATAATGATATAGTATGTAGTGCATTTTAAAATGATACATTTAGAAATTCATGATGCAGGAACAATACTCATGTATATAAAATTGATATTTTTTTGGAATTCAAATTATGAGAACAATTTATAATTATACGTGTATACTATATTAAAAAATTAAAATTTTATGGATAACTGCCTTCAAAGTCTATCAAATCAATTAATCTCTGCGTGTTTAGTTCAGTTGCATGAATTCACATTTAATGTAAAATCACAAAAAAAAAAAAAACAACACAAAAACATTTATAAGTTGTCTTTTGAATCCAAGTTGAGAGGGATTCAATTGGTTCCTAAATATACCGGTATTTTTTTGTGTGCGAACATTAAAAATATCTTTCAATCGATAGTTAGAGACAGAAGTTTTTAATGTTCAGTAGATTTTGTCTTTTGTAATAAAATTTTCTTTATTTCTATGATAAAAAGTTGAATTTATGAGAATATATTTAAACAATCTAATTATCTACCACCTATGCAGCATTTTGTTGGTAAAACGGTAAAATATGAAAATGAAAAACAGTGAGTTAAATCAAGTAGTGCTTCACTGGGGTTGATCTAGTTTTGATTGGTGAAAAGGGACCTCAAACCATTGGGGGGGGATTGATTTTGGTATCCTTCTGTTGTCGTCAGTTAAACCTATAAATACTTGAAGAGCATCATATCATAAAAAAGTTAACTGAGGTGGTGGTTGGATTGGCTACCCTACTGCCTGCAATAAAGGAAACTTAAGATATTTAGGGTCTTAAATGATAGGTAGTTTCAAACAACTAGGGCAGAAAAAAACGGAAAACTAACTAAAACAAGGTGCTGGAAAAAGTGGTTCCTGGTTACATTGCATCTGTGGGCTGATATAGAGTTAGTAGTTCATAAATAACGAGGAACTTAATTGCATTAACTCATGGGTAGATAGATATGGCTGATATTTTATATTTAGTCTCCTAGAGCACGTCACCTTCACCCGTAGTTATCTTCATTCGTCTTTTTAAAATGTAAACGCTTAAAATGGCCGACATATAATATATTTGATTGAAAAAATGTTAAGTTAGACAAAATTTTGGTGGGATATGAAGGAAATAAACGAGATTTTTTGTTAGTTTATATACGAAAGAATATACTTTGGACTGGAAACACGTATATGTTTACCACAAGTAAAGCCATAAATGGCTACTTGTCGGTGTCAATTTGAATGAGATGGATTGCATCAGTTCATATGACCCAAGCTATTGAGTTTACGCCATCATGTTGACACTTGATACGATCCAACATAATTGTTAGTACAATGCAAGTTGCACCATAGTTTGGCACAACTATGCTTATGTTTGGTTTTGCGGCGGGGTCACTGCAGTTCAGTAAATTTTCATCATAATTTATAAAGCTATTTTGTATCGTTTATTGGCTTTCATCTTTCTGTATTTTTAACGATTTTTTTTTACTAAAATATATTTTTAGTCTTTTATTTTATTTTTATTTTAATCTTTTATTTTTAAAAAGATTTATTTTATTTTTTTATTTTTTTAAAAAATTCATAATATTTCTTTTTCTTATTTTGCTTGATATTATTAACTTCTTTTTTTTTTTTTTTTTTTTTTTTCTCAATT
>JAMLFT010006512.1:0-15951 GCA_026544285.1 Pachyrhizus erosus
TAAATCTTAATCATTTATTAGTCTCATTTTTATAAGTTAGTTTTCAAACATTAAAATATAATAAAATTAAAAATTTTAAAAAATCAATAAAGACTTTTTTAAACTTTTTATTATTATTTTTTTTCTAAATTCATATTTTAACTATATTTTAATATATAAAAAAGTAAATTCTAGAAATTGAAGAAAATTTTTAATCAATTATTAATATTTAAGATAAAAAATTTAACTCTAAGATAAAATAAAAATATTTGTAAAAAAGATAAATTATAATAATTAATTAAAACATAATTTAAGGTGTCTATTGTAAAAAAAAAAAGTAAAAATTAATGATCAATTTAAATGTAATTAAACTTCGTAATACATATTTATAAATGAAATAAAATTTAAAAAATAATTCAGATAAATTTAAAGTCTAGGATATCTATTTATAAAAGAGATGAAATTTAGGTGTATTAATTATTTTTTCTCTATTTTTAATAAATAAAAGATTAAAAAAACTTTAAAAATCTTATTAATAGTTTTATATTACTTTTGGCTAACTTATTATCATCTTTGATTCTCGGATAGATTTTTGTGATTTAAATAACTTTTTTGTATTCATAAAATAAAGGTGTTTAGATTTTGGTATCTAACAATTTTTTATTTTTTATTTTAATAATTATTATTAACATATTTTATTAATTTTAAGGATGATAAAATCATCATGTTTCATGTCATCAAAAGTATATAAAGTAAATGATTATGTAAATCAAAATATAACGTATTTATAAAAACTAAAATTAAAATGTGATATATTTACATAAACTAAAATTAAAATATGATATATTTACAAAAATTAAAATAAAATAACATATTTGTAGGAACTAGAATTAAAAAACAACATATTTTTAGTATTTAAAAAAAGTTAGGTGTCAAAATTAAAATACTTTTATTTTATAAATACCAAAAAACTATGTAAATATTTTTTTTAATTTTAACATTTTACTAAAAAATTATACATCATTATTTGTTATACTTTAATTATAATATATTGAAATAATTCTCTTATTCATATTTAATTAAAAAAATATATTAAAAAAATCTAAAAATAATTATTTGAATTATAATTTTATATATTTATGCATATTCCTATGTCAAAATAATTATTTTATTATTATTCATTATGGTTATGAATAATAAAAATACTATAAAAATATTATTAAAGATAATATATAATAATAATTTAGTTAACTGGTATTTTAAAAATATTATTTTAAATATTTTTATTTCATTGGCATATTTAATACTCTTAAAAGTATTAAGTTATAAATAAATTCAATACCCGCTTGAAGGTTCTATGGGTGCAAGTGGTGAGGGCTAAACATGGTTGTGGGGAGGGCATTTTTGCCTTTAGCGTCTAAGAAGAAAATGGGGTCCAACTTGAGGACAGGCATTAAATCTGTGTGGGAGGCTTTCGTGGCAAATTGTTATTAGATTATTTCTAATGGTCAAAGTGCTAATTTTTGGGAGCATAGTTGGATTCAGTCTCTAGGACCTTTATTGAAGCATGCTACGCATGAATTACATGATGATGATTTGGTGAATGTGTTGCTGATGTGGTGATGGAGGATGGTGTTTGGGACTTTGCTTAAATAAGTCAAAAGCTTCCTGATCACATTTGTCAAGTGATTGGTTCTATTTGTCCTCCTAGTTCTAACACTGAAGAAAATGTGTTGATTTGAAAGTCCTCTTCGGATGATATTTTTAATATTCCAAATGTGTATAAAGTTATAGCTAAGGTTGAAGGTAGTCCTAATATTCCCCTTTTTCTTTTGATATGGAAGTGGGAAGGTACGAAGAGAGGAAGAGCTCTCCTTTGGAAGTTGGCGAGAGGTGCCTTGGCTACCAATTTGGCTCGATGGAAGAGAGGGATAAATGATTCTAATTTATGCCCTATGTGTGGGAGAGACCAAGAAACTATTGCACATTGCATGGAGGATTGTCCTCTAGCTCAGCAAGTTTGGAGGGTGATGGATCCTTTTTATGCTAACCATATTTCTTTTGGAGGTGATTTTACTAGCCAAATGATTACAAATCTTAAAAGTGGGTATCCCTACTCATCCAAGTGGCCTCAGATTTGGAATTTTTGTTGGATCTCTTATGGCAAAGAAGAAATAATAAAGTCTTACATTAGCATACTTGGAGTGCTCATGAGTTGTCCATGCGTCTATGGATAACATAAGATGCCTTAATGAACCTCTTCCTAAAGCTACTTGTGTTATTCCTAGAGTGCAGAGTTTTACTTGAATGCCGCCTAAGCCATCTGACATTCGTATAAATTGTGATGGGGCTTGGGATGCTACGTCTGGGATACCAGCTTGTAGGGGAGTTATTAGGGATTATAAAGGTGTCTTTCTAGAAGGCTTTGTTAGAAATTAGTAATAAAAATTATAATAGCAAACGAAGAAATGTGACACTAACAAGACAATAACAATGATTTATTCAGAATAAAAACAAGAACTTTATAACAAACAATAAAACAAGAAAAGAGTAAAATTAAATTCAGAAAATGAGTTTGTGTACAACGAATAATCTTCGAACTAACAAACACTAAAGCTCCAAAAAAAATTTAATAGCTGAAAAATATTTAAAGAAAGAGCCTTTTTAAATTTTGTGAGAGAAGACTAAATTGTAGCCGTTCATTTTCTGCTCAATATGCTGTTACTTGTCTTGTGTGAGAGCAGGAAACTAAGTATTTATAGAGAAATAAAAAAACACAAATGCTCCTCCGCTAAAATGCAAGGTGCAGTGACCATCAACGTTAAGAAACATAAGAGTAACGTTAATCCGAAAATGAGGCACCACTAACTTGCAGCAAAATCACTTGTAACGTTAAAAAGATTGACCCAACAAACTAGCTTCTTAAAAGATAGGAAGAAAAGTAGTGGAAAGCTTTTAGTCCTACGAAAAAATGATTTTTAAAATATATTTTCTCTTAAAAAAAAAATTCACGTTAAAATAAAACCAAAGCTAAATGTCTCCAGCATGTTGCAAGTTGTAACAAACCTCCTAACACAAAAACTTGAACAGAAATAAAATATTTTGACTAAGTAAAAATAAATCCCTTAAAAATAGGAGTTGAATGATAAGGGAAATCTTAACTTTTATGGATACTAATTCTAAAAGTATAACTTAACTTTAAAACAAAACTAAATAATAAAAAGATTTAACTTTTATTTTAAATTATAAAATAATTATTTACTAACAGGCTTTGCGTGTAATTTACAGCACTGCTCCATCCTTCATGTAGAACTCTGGGCAATGCTTCATGGAATTTGGAATTCGCCTTGCGAAGGAACCTGGTTTCAATGTGGTGGAGGTTCATTCTGACTCGAGGAATGCTGTGGAATTAATTCATGAAGGGACTATGATCATTCATGATTGTGTTCATATTATTGATGCAGTCAATTGAGATAGAGCCGCCTTTGACAGTGACGTTTTCTCATATCTTAAGAGAATGTTATGAGGCAGTGAATGCTATTGCTCGGCATGGTCTTTCCATGGATCCGGGGATAAGTTTCTTCCTTAGTCCTCCTGTTTTTGCTTTGGCGTTCTTTGTTGGCTGATATTTCAGCTTTGACTATTTGTGGTTGGTTTGGGCTTTTGCCCCTTTATATCATTAAAAAGAAAAAGAAAAGAAAAACCTATATATATATATTAATAAAAAAACTGTTTCCAACTTTTGAATTGTCAAAATAAGAACTTCATGTAAAATTGAGACATCCAACATATATATATATATATATGTTCTGTGCATTTTAATTTTGACTATTCGTAATGAAATCTAATAATTAATATTATATATCACTCCTATGAAAAGAAAAAAAAATAGTTCTCACTGCATATACTCCCTGTATATTTATATATAAACAGCCCACCTTAAAATGACAACGTGCAAAAATCATACAAGATTCGAAGCAGACCTAATCTTCGTGACCCTAGCACCTAGGAAACGAATATTAAGTTACAAAAGAATATTATTTCAAAAGAATTTGTTTGGGACTATAGACCAAAAAACAAATAACTGTGGTTATGTACACACTAGCAAGATGAATAATACAAAATTTAGACAAAAATTTCTTTCATCCATGTATCCAGTGTTCCAATTTCAAAGCTTGACACTAAAGACGGAAACGGAGATCACTTGTTAGACCACTGAAATTCTATTTCTAAATTCCTCGAGGGGCCACTTTTACTTTCCGGCAACAGAGTGTACTCTCCAGATACTGCTCCTAGCATCACTACCCGATCAATCTGGATTGTCACTTTCCCAAATGAACTCTGTCATCAGATAAAAAATAGAGGGGTTAAGTGGATGTGCAAAATAATTGAACATGAATAGACTGCATTTAGTAGTCCAATTTTCCCGCAATTACCTTTCCCATTTTGCTCTTGTTTTTGCAAGAAATGTGAAGTTTCTGGCCTTTTGGAGGACTCTCAAAGGACCATGTAAAGCTCTCATCCCACTCCGGATTAGGGCCAGTTGAGACCACCTGATCAGCAAATTCTCATGATAATTAGCAAATTCACTTTCCGAGTAGGAATCAAATCAAAATAGAATTTGCATCTATTTAGAAGAAAACATGATGTTCCTCGAATTGTACAATACAATGAACCACATATTCAGGCTATAAATCCTTGTCCCTTACCTTCAAAAATATAAATAGAAAAAGAAATTGAAGTGGACGTGGCTCTTGACAAGAGGACAAGTGACAACCAAATAAGTCCAGATAAATATTGTAATAAATCACTGTTTAAGTCAAAAGCTATTTCAAAAGGAAAGAAAAAATCAATTTGGGTGAATCTGGATTCTGAAGTCTGGCAACAGAACTGCATCAGAATATATAAATAGTCAACTGGATTTTTTTCTAGGAAGCAACTATAAAGGTGTATATCTTAATTGGGCATTTTCTAACATTGGCATAATTTCCATAGGGACATGGCAGATAACATTAGTTTATTGGGCATTTATGCACGAATGAGATGGAGATACAATCTACATTGTCTCATAAAACAAGCAGATCACCCATTCAACTAATCCTAGTGCATTAGAGAAGATCACGAGATAAGATAGTAAGGATGAAATTATTATTAAAGAATACCTTGGTTTGCCTTGGAGGAGTGTTTCCAAGTGTAAGCTTGCAATAAACACTTGGGTTTCCAACAGATTGCTTCATATTGTTACCACACTTGATGATCACCACCAACGTTCCTGGCAAACATTGCAATAAAAATTCTGCCTTCTCCTGAAAGTGAGGTGGGCCAGACTGGATTAAGTACTGCAGCAAAGGAATAGCATCTGCAGCTGCTATTGATTGAGCTCTTGAAACTTCTGCTGGACATGCTGACCAAGCTTGCCTAAGCAGGAAAAGTGCATCCAAGGCAGCTTCTTGAGTAGCCTCGGAGCCTGTCTTTAAGGACGTAACCAGATGGGGAATGCTAAGTGTTGCTGGTTCAGTTGCTCTCAGTCTTGGGAAGTTGCAAAATAGGGAATTTAAGGCTTTAAGATACTCATCGTTCACAGTTCCAGTAGCCCATAAATCCTTTTCAATAGCAGCTAAAAGAACACAAAAAATATGTTAAGCCATACTTACATACTGAAGAGAGAGGTTAGAATGCTGAAGCAACTTATTGTGAGACACAGAATCAACATTGCTCACCAATGAATTCAGATTAGAAACAGCACCATTATTTGCAGACAACTTAGAACTTCAAATTCAACCTCTACTTTTTCTGATACATTAATGAACATTTACAGAAGACTAGATGCCTGTTTTAGCTAGACGAGGTTATATAGCACAAATAAGAGTCAAGCTGTTCAACTTATGAAGCAATTAAGTGTACAAGCCACAAGTTCTACTATGTGAAAAGTAACAAATACACCATTCTATATGAGGAAAAAATAAAGATATACCATAGTGGTTCAGAATAAATAGTAAGTATGTAACACTGCACGGTAGGAAGATAACTCACCAGTTATTGCTCTGACTGTTTCACTAGAAGCATACTCTTGAATGGTATGATTTGAAAATAGAAGTTTAATAAACATTGCAGCCTGAACAGATGTTTCAGGATCACTTGAACCTATCAGATCCAGTATAACCTGAACCCCACCAGCCTCTGCAACTGCTCTTTTATTTGATCGACTGTACATCACAAGGTTTTGCAGGGCACATATAGCTACAACTTTCATTTCTTCAGTTGGTTGGTCTTCAAGCACATTCACTAAAGCACGACAAGCTGAAACTGCATCACTTGTCCGAGCAAGACCCTCATTCTGAAATAGATCACCAAGAGCCAAAGTCGCTAATAGCCTTGCTTGTTGTGCTTGGGTTTGTGGGTCCAAGAGATAATGGGATAGTGGCAAGATGGCTGATTTAGTAACTTTTGTTTCTCTGATCTTTACATTGTTCAGCAATACTTCTAAGAGTCTTGCAGCAGTTTCCTCGCACTGATGAGATCTTAGGAGCTCCAAGAGAGCCTCTATAGCACCACTTTCAGCCATTGCTTCGGCACTAGTTCCATCATCACTTTCCAACACAAGAAGAGCATTTAATGCACCAACAACTGTGCTTTCTAAGCCAGATCGAAGCAGCCTAACCAAAACAGCAACTGGAACTTCCAAGTAGTATTCAGAACTAAATTGCAGAATACTAGCTAAAACAGAGGCAGCAGACTCCCATAAAGCATGAGGAATGGAAGGATCAGCTTGTAATATAACTTTCGAAATTTCAATAACACCACCCTCTTTTGCAATTTCATTTGGCCATATCAGCGCAATACTGACCAGGGCCTTTACAGCTCTCTGCTGCAATATATGTATACCAGAACCAAGAACTCGTATAAGAGGGCCAATTACCTGTTGCGTCACTGGATCTTTCTGAAGGTGTTCTTCTAAAAGTAGATGCGAGAGAAGCTCAGCAGCCAACTGTTGCACTGCTGATATTGGAGAATCAAGCAAAGGGATAAGAGGTTCAATAGCTTGGTGAGAAGTCAATGCGTAATCAGCACGACACTGTGGATGTTCTAAGATATTAACCAAAACCTGCAATGCACTATGTTGTCCATCTGGCCCAAATTCTTGTCTAGTCAGCAACATAAACAGGGGTTCAACTACTTTAGCAGCTGATGATCCTTTAGCTATGCTAGCATTATTGGTCAATATACGCAACAATTCTGCAAAAGCTGCACATAGATAATCAGGTGCTTCATGAAGGATGTCAAGTATGCTATCAATAACTCCAGCTTTCACCATTTCCATTTTACAAGTTGGCCTGTCTTTTCCTAACTTGACTAGAGCTCTGGAAATGGCCTCATGAATTACATAATTCCTACCATAAAGTAAGCCAACAAGAGGAATAACTGCACCATGTGCAGCAACTAATTCAGCCAGTTGCTCATCATCAACAAGCCTATCCAATGCTCGGACAACTGAATGGTGAGCAGGACTAAACTCACTTACAAGGAGAGAGACCAGAGGTTCGACACAACGTGCAGCAGCCACTGTGGACCGAATCCTCGTATTTCCAAAAAGAACAGAACATAATTCAGCAGCATCTCCTTTGAGGTCCATTGAACAATCTGATGAAAGAATCCTGCAAAGAACATCCACTGCATTCATCTCAACATCAGCAACAGCAAGTGCTCTTGAAGGGTTTTCACTCAGTAACCTAACTAATGCAGCAATTGCAGCATGCTGCTCTCTCTCTAAACCAGTATTAAGAATCTCTACTAATGGTTGAACAGCTTGTCTAGCAGTCTCTGCATTTCTAATATGGTCAGCAGAGAATAAACTTTCCAAAGCTTTTGCAGCCCTATACCTTGCAGCTCTTCCACCTAAACGCAGGACAGCTACAAGTTGAGTAACAGCTCCAAATGCCGATTCATGTCTCCTTATTTCTGCGCTGCTAAACAGAATTCCTAACAGATCTGTAGCAGCTTCTTCTGTTGCATCTTGTGGACCTAGTGAAAGATACTTAGAAAGTGCCTCTAGGGCCCCTGCCTCAACCATTACAATCTTATTGGATGGACAATCTATAGCAAGCTGAGTCAAAAGCCCAAGTGCCAAAAATGGTGCTCCTGGGCGTTCTGGAATTGGTTTGAGCAGATCAACTAGAGCAGGTATTGCCTTCCGAGAAGTGGCACCAACTCTTATGTCATCAACTCTAAACAACCTCTCAAGAGCAACTTGATCAGGATAATGCACCAAAGAAAATTCCTCTGACAATTCCAGAAGATCCTGTATATCAGTATCAGCACAGCCAAGCAAGGAGACAAGTCCACCTGCTGCCCCAGAATTGGCCACAGACAGAAGTGTTCCCCTGCTACCATTACAGACTAGGCTAGCTATTGATTGTGCAGCAAAATATCTGTTTGCTGATTCCTCTGACTTTAATAAATTGGCAAGGGCTGGTATAGATTTCATGGTTGCATGTGCTCGTATGATATCCCTATCTTGAAATAATATTGCCAACAACAAAGCACAAATCCACATGCTGCTATCTTCTTTATAGTCAATCTGCATACCACCATAAAGGAGCAAAGATGTAACACAGAAGTAATAGTTATATAATATGTACTAATCTGTTATCTAACTACTATGTCAATAACAAGGGGTGTATTTGTTATCAACTTTGACAGATAGGGATGCATGTATGAAAATAAGTAAATACTACCTCCGTTCCTATTTATAAGACTCAATTTCCTAATTCATCAAGATTAAGAAAAGGTGATTAATTTAGTTGATAGCGATACATTATTCTTAAATTTATATATTTTTTTCAAAAATACCACTATCATTAATGATCTTCTCTCTCTTCCAAATTTATGTTAATCCAACTTCTCTCTTATTTAATTAGAGATATTTTAGTCTAAAAATAATAACAGACTGGTCCTTATAAAAAGGAGTATGCAGTACTTCTAATCTGGGGTCTTGTAAATAAAAACGGAGGTAGTATTTACTAAGGAAAGAATCGGATGCCACCGTCTATTTCAAATTTTCTGAAGACATGGCACTAGAATACCTGACTATATTGTGAGAAACAATTTACAATCCTGTCAGTGAGAACCTCAATTGCTCCAGCCTCCATTATTGCAATTTTACTTTTTTCATCATGGCAAGCAAGAACAGACAGTAACCATATAGCTAAGTTGGCACCAGAAATAATAGCAGTGCCACTGCTTGATTTGCCATCACTGGTTTCTTTTGAATGCCTGCAAATGCTGATAACTTCCCTGCTGTCACTACCCTGATTATCCAAAGTAGTCTGTGAAGAAATAAGTATATCAACAAGAGACTGAACAAGATTAGCACATAAGTTTGATAAATTGAGATCCTCCACCAGTCTCTGATGATTTACTTTAGCAGCACAAATAAGAATAGCAGCTCCTTTAATTTTGACCTTTACATTTTTAGAAGTGGAATTGATTATCCTCTTAGTTATAGAAGATATACATCCAGAGGCAGTAACAACAGTGTCTCCCAGAACAAAAGGCTGATCTTTACATAATCGAGATAATATTTCAATAGCTTTATCCTGCAACACTGGTGTTGAATCAGCAATAGACAGAACTATTGGGCTTATGCTTTTAGGAAATTCAGCCAAAACTGCCCAAGCAGGTTTACTGTGTGCACCAGTCACTTCTGACCTGGACAGCGTGGCAAGTGCTTCTAAAGCTTCTGATGTGGAACTAGGTCCATTAATTGCAAAGTCTAAGAAGGAAACTAATGCAAGAACAGTGCCAGCTCGATTCACACAATCAGTTACAGCATAATCAATTTGCCTCTTAGAATGTAAGAGGCGAGCAATTGCTGCAGCAGCATGTGTTTTTCCCGAAATTGTACCTTCACGTAATACTCTGGTAGCAGCCAAGATGACTTCTTCTGCAACAGCTTTCTCAGAAATTTCACTATCCAAAATAAGATTTGCTACAGCACATGTTGCCAGCTCTGCCACTTCCAAAACTGAAGAGTTAGCTAGTGCAACTAGGGAGGGTAATGCATCTCTAGCAATAGCAGTCACATCCCTGTTCTCTTTGATGGAAAGAAATATTGCAGCCAAGCAGCGCGAGGACTCCATCAAGATACTTTCAGATTCAACATTAAGCAACTTCATTGCTGACCAAAGAGTTTTAACAGCAATGCTGCTTTCACGCACATCTTTCCTAGTTTCGAAAATTCCCGCCAGAGCAGATGCAGACTTTGCTTGAGTTTCTTCCTTGGTTGAGCTCAATAATTTTATCATTGTATTAATTGCATCACTGGCAGCACTACCTTCACGTAGAAGGTCAGTAAGAGCAACAACTGAAAGCATACTTCTCAAAGCATCTAAAACGTAAACCTTAGATTCAGGTAAATCACTGGTCAATAATGCTGTAAGCTGACTGATAGTTGCTGTATCAGATTTATGAATTAAGTGATTCAAAGTCTTTGCCGCAATCTCCTTTCCATTTGGGCTTCCGTTCTTTAACAGCCACAGCAATGCAGGAACGGCATCAGCACTTTCAACACATGCACGTATATCCTCACTGTGATCACATAGGTTCCTAAGAATTGTTGCTGAGTCTTCCTTTGCTTTTGCAGATCCTGACTCCAAAATTTGAACAAGAGGAGGTATACCACCAGCAGCAGTAATGGCCCATTTACTTTCATCATTTTCATTAGATAAAAGGCAAAGGAGGGAAACAGCACATTCTTGCTGCTGTTCTGATGAAAGCCCCAGAAGAGATATCAACAGCTGAACTCCTTCACGGCCTTGAAGTGCACGCCATAGACTGCATTCAGTATTGCACAATGTCAAGAGAGATTTTAGAAGTTCATCTTGCACTTCATTGGCAGCCATTGTTATTAAACCAACAAGCAAACGCTTTGCATCAGAATTTGCAAGTTTAATTGACAGTATAAGATTGCTATACAAACTAGCTAAGGCTTCAATGGTCCGTTCCTGCACAAGGAATGGCAAGTGAGGTTTAAATTGTTCAAGTAATGTCTGCTCAACTACCAAAGGATCTGATGCCCTGGTAGATTCCGCCTTTTCATCATATATCATAAGAGCTGAAGCTAAAGCCCCCAATGTGTCAGCAGCTTGGGTAGGTGAGGAGCATGATTCAAGGCTTTGACCAAGACTGGAGATGACATATGACAAACCACCAGAGATGTTTGCTAAAGCACACATAGCATTCTCCTGTAATGCTTGAGCATACTCACCCTGCATGAACTCTTTGGAAGGAGCTATGGTAGCATTAATCAAAGCAGGAATGCCATTGGAATTGGCTATCTCTTTCCTTGCATCTTTGCATTGGGCAGATAGAGATTTAAGAGCACCAGCTGCTTCAGCCCTGACAGGGGCATCATTACCAGGGCCTAAAAGTTTGAGAAGTTGTTTTGTTGCCTCTGCTGTCAACAACTTAGAACAAACAGATGCATCCTCCATCATCATACAAGCAAGTAAAAAGCACACATTTGCTAAAGTGCTAGACTGCCCTGTTGTCAGTAATTTAATTAATATGTCCACTCCTCCAGCTAGTATTGTGGCATTCCAGAATCTCTCAGTGCTGCTGGAGAGATTTTTCAATGCCCCGGTCAATAAATTATCAACTACATTTCCAGTCTTCAGGCCCTTTTGCAGCTGCTCCCATAGCACTGGAACAACTCCTTCAGTTGAAAAAATTTTTGATCCAACATGATCTTTTGCACCACCTTGAGAGACAGCAAAAATAGTCTTTGCAGCAGCTACTTGACCTTCAGCAGAACTGGACTTGAGTAGGCCAAGCAAAGGAGGAATGCATCCTCCAAGCAAGACTTTCACCCTCAGCTCATTTTCTTTACAAAGTGAGCCCAAGACAGTTGCTGCCTGTATCTTCACATTCAATGACCCTGACCGGAGAAGGGAAACAAGTACTGGAACTGCCTGAGAATGAGATCCAACGGCACTGAAAGCATTTTCTCGCATATCAATAAGCTCCAATAACTGCTTCAAAGAATACTCTTTCTCTTGCATAGAAGATGAGCTCTGACGCAGCTGCTCAATGCATTGGGCAACACTTGCTAATGTACCATCTGGATCCTCCATGCTGCTGCTGTTGCTACGTTCTCTGCAAACAATTAGGAATGTAAGATACAAAAAGTTTTCAAATCAGATTTTATGCTCAAATTCAAATTTCCATAGACCATATATCAAATCATCAAGTCAAATAGTTCTCATTATCTTCTATATACGAGACTCTGAGGGGGGGGGGAGGGGGTGTGAGAGGGGAATATCTTTTTCTGTCTTAAAACTTTTGAACCAGATGATAAGCTATAACACAACAAGTGGGATTCAGAAGTCTTAGTTTACTTAGCTGCAAGCAGAAGTACTAATGTAACTGCATGGATTTTAGCAGAGCATTACAAGCAAGTGATTTGAGAAAATATTCTTTATTTAACATAATTTACAGGAATATCCTAAGTTGTAACCAACCTCAATCCCATCTTCAGAACAGAATGGGGAGGTAGAGGCTCTGAATCTTGAGCTTTCCCATCACCATTTCTTTCCTGCAATCAAAAGAATAACAGTGAATAAGTTTAAATGGAATTTCTGTATATCTCTAAATGATGGAAGTAACAAAAATTAACACAAACATAGGAACAGTATATTAGATTTAGTACAACATGGATAAAGATCAATCTTGAAGTTCTAGGAGAGGAGAAATGGAAAATTGAGTTGAGAAGGAACATAGCTTAACATATCACAACTTGTTTTTTTTCTGTATCTAGAAATTGAAGATTATCGAAGTATTAAAGGTACATGATTTCTTTTCTGTTACAGTTGACTAATTATCATTAAGGATAGCATCTTATTGCACAAAACAGAGGGGAGATAGAAAACGAAGTAAAAACTATACAGTATTATGTAGTGCAGAAGAAAGCATATGTATATTACACTCAGTGTAGAATAAACACCACACTAACCCATTAAGATAGATGGTCATGAATGCTACATTTTTAAGAGAATTTAATAATGTCACCTTTTTTTTTTTCATTTTCTAGCATTACCGTACACCCAATCCAAGTACCAAGGATATGTAACAGCATATAGCAAATGAAGGTAGAGTGTATAACTAAAATAATGCTTGCTATCCAAAATAGAATATTTCTTATCAAGTTCATAATATTTATAAAACCATGGACATCTCAATTTGAAGAACAGGGTCATATATGTTCCAATGGTAGATAATGAAATCACAGAGCCTCTTTAGACTTCCATGGTTCTCAACAATACTTTCTAGGATTATTTGGTACGAAAAAATGTGCAAGTCAAGGGCTAGTTTTAGACAACATTTCACAACCGCAATTGTGGCTACTGTATTGCAGTTTTAGAGGTCTCCACAGCCAAAACTGCTGTTCCATCTTCCTTCCACTGTCTGCAATTTCTATAATCACAGCATAACCACAACCAAAATTTAAAAACATAGATGACCACCAAGCAATATGAAGAAATGATACCATCCAATATGTATACAAGCCAAGTTAAGAATTCAAAAAATTCTACCTCCGGTCCTTATTATAAGGTCCAAATTATAAGTGTGATTTAGTCTTTTTTATAAACGTCTCATGCATTAATTATTTTTTACAAAATTATCCTTCATTAAAATCAGTTCTAGAATTAGTTAATTGGACTTTATAATAAAGACAAGAGGTAATACTTGCTTATACCAAACACATTTCCTCTACCAGTAATGATGATGTGATGGCATAAAATGAATAAAAAAGGAAAAATAATGGAAAACATGAAGAGGTACCATATCATTAGCAGCAAGTGTGCTGCCATTATTGGCAGCAAACCTCCAAGTCACTGTGGTCGCCAGCTTCGCTTTGCGTCACTCACTACCGAGCAGATCAATCCAGGACACTGCTCCCTCTCCGGATCTACACTGGAGTGTCTGTCAGCACATCAAAGCCTCCCTGTCTGCACGGAAATTCAGATCAGAAATTGACCACCAATCTCAAACACAAACAGCAATTTACACCAAAATCGCAAATGCAAATTCCACAAGTTAAAAACAACAACAACAATAATAACTACACGATAACCTAACCAAAGCAATGTAAAACCAATCTGACAATGGAATCGATTAAAATTGAATCGCGACAGACAGTTAAAGTGAGCGGAGGTAACAGATCAACAGCGACTGCCGAGGAATGGAAATGGAAAGCGAGGAGCGTTAGAGTCAACGCAAAAGTCAAAGCGGTTACGACGAATGAATGCGTGAAAATTGAAGAATCGAGAGAAGATGCTATGAAAAATGCGAAGAGGTGAGAGGGAATGAAAAAGACCTTCAGAGACTGAGAAGCGAAACAGGTTTGTGAGTGTCTGTGTGACGGTGAAGCATCGATTGGTTTTCTTCGTTTCGTGATGATTTGATTTGATTAAAGGCGAGGCTTCGTTAAGAAAACAGTGTGGAATGTGTTTTTTCGGTTTTAAATGGGCGCTTTGAATGGTGTAGTGTGACAGTGAGGGGAAGGGTAGAGGCTTTGACAGTCACATTACATTATGAGCACCGACAACAGCTTCAGCCTCCCAGCTAATAGCCTCGCCGCGTAGTTTAACGGCTAGGCTCAGCCTTAACATTCGCTTGAGCCAGGGGTTTGGAATCACGTGCAAATTAATGCATGTGCCTCTTATAAATTTATCTATCGCTAGGACGAATCTCATGTCATTATTTTTCTTCTTGAAAAAGGATAAAAAGACAATGCACTGTAAAAATATCGTGATTTATTTACACTCTCGTCTTTGAAAAATTGTACACATTTATCTATTTTTTTCATTTCCTTTATTTTTATCCGTTTCTTTTTACATTTTTTTTTTTTACCTTTTGTCTTTTCTTTCCCTATCTGTTCTACCCACCACAGTCTATTTCATTTTAAGTAGACCATGATAAAAAAAAATCTTTTTCTTTTTCATGTATACCTTTTTACAGTCAATTACGTCTGTTGTCTATTTTTTTGTTTGGAGGCATGCATTTGTAGAGTTCTTATGTTGAATTTAATAATACTTTTATTTTAAACGTTTATTCTAACAAAATCTTTAATTTTCGTATTTTCATTAATTAATATTTAATATTATCCAACTAAAATTAAAATGATGAGACATTTGTATATTTCAACATAAAAATAACTTATCAATCAAATTAAATTTTCTTTTTTAAAATTAAAAGTTTCAAAAACATTTATTCTTATATTTTAATTTGATTATCATAATAATTAAAAAACACTTTGTTAACTGAACTAATTTTAAAATATTTTTAATTATATTTTTTGTTTTGTGTTTTACTTGTATTTAAAAATACTTGTATAGTATATAAGACATTTCCTAGTTCCTTTTTAACTTTTTTTATGTATTTTTTTTTAGAGATAATCATATTCAAAGTATAATTATATGTAGATATCTCTATTAATTAAGATTCAAACCTTAGGACATCACAACATGGATATTAACCCTTTATACTAGACCCAACATCATTGGTATATATTTGCTGGTTATATATTAATGGAAAGTTAAAAGGATGAAACATATTTTTAACTCTTATAAATATTAAAAAAAATATTTATAGTTACTCTATTTTAAATTATTTATTTTTTAGTCTTTTATTTTATAAAATATATAATTATTAAAATCAAATTAATTGGTTCAATTAATTTGGTTACCAGTGTAGTTACTTCAACAAATTAGACGATTTTAAAATTAGCAAGAATCAGTCAAATCACTTCAAAATCAAATAAGAATCAGTGAAAAAAATTGGATTGAATTGATACCTTTTAATTTTTTAAATTTTTAAAATATGATATAAATTACTTTAAAATTAAATAAAAATACATATTTAATAAATATTTTAAATAGATATAAATTATTTTATTAACTATTATTAATTTTT
>JAMLFT010006513.1:0-15951 GCA_026544285.1 Pachyrhizus erosus
ATAATTTTAAAATTTTAATTAAATATATTTTTGGTTCCTAATTTTTTTAAATTTTACATTAAATTAATAGTTCACATGTAAATTCATATGACTATCACATCATAGTTTAACGTTAATAGTTAATGGAAGAGACTAAAACCAACAAAGAATAATTGAGGAATCAATATTGATAAAAAAAACTTATTAACGACTAAAAGTAAATTTCATGAAAATTTAAAAAATTAAAAAATAATTTATCAACAAATTTTTACATGTGAATGTCATATCAAATTAATTAATGACATGATTGTCAACGAAGCTTTCACGTCATCACTTAGTGCTGACATTTTATGACATTGATAAAAAGATATTAATGGAGAAAAAGTATAGGACTAAGAATGAGGATTGATTCAAGGAGGTCAAGTAGGGACAATTTTCATCTCTCAAAATTCTTTATAAATATGAGAAAAAAAGAAAAATAAGTATATTAATAAAGAAAAAAAAATACAAAAAATTAGGTGTTGAGTAAATGTTTGTTTAATTTTTTTTTTGTTAATGAATCTTATCTCTAATTTTAAACATAAATTAATAATAAATATTTTATAAAACTATTTTTTAAATAATTATTTGTTCAAAGTTAGATATTTAAATAATTATATAAAAAAATTGTCATTCTTTTTTAATACATTTTTAGATTTGTCCTAAGTCAAAGTTTGTATTTTTGTTTAGAGAATAAAAGTAAAATTTGAAAAAGATTACGAATTATAAATATATTTAGTCGTATATTAAACTCATGTCACTTCATTGAGGCATCTCTAATAAAGTTGTCTTAAAGACCACCCAACATACGGACCTCAAGGACTTGATCAACCCAGTGCCCAAAGTTGGAATTCATCTATGACGCAAACACACCAATGATAGTTTATAATAGCATACATTTTAGGAAATTAAGCACTTAAACACACCCAGCCACGTAGCTATTCACATGGCACCTAACGAATCTAACGACTTTTTCTCATTATAATACCTTTATATAATTACAGTAAAAAAAATTATGTTTAATTGTATCTTTAATCCCTTAAATATTATAATCATATAACTTTTAATACTTTTAGCTTTTAATTATACAGATTGAGTCCTTTAAACAACATAATTATGCGATTTTGATTTCTTCATCAATATTTTATTAAAATTTTAATAATTTTTATTTATGTGACACTCGATAACAACATGTCGATGATGTTGTAAATAAATTTTTGTCCAACTCATATATTAACACGATTTAATTACACTTTTATTTCCTCAAGTATTATAATTATGAGGAGTCAAAAGTGAAATTAAACTACATTAGTTTATGTTTTAGGAAACATGTCAATTGTCACACCATCATTTATTATTACATTAACAAAAATCTATTAAAAAATTAATGAAAGACTAATAAAATGATCAAAATCATACAATTGTAATATTTAAAATATTCAATTGTATAATTAAAATTTGGATGATCAAAATTATGCGATTGTGATATTTAAAAGATTAAAAGTATAATTAAGTTAAAGATTGAGATTTAACATATTTTACTCTAAAACATTGAAGGATCATCATGAACATAAAAGAAAGAAATGGTGAGAAAGAAAAAGAGAAGAAAATGAAAAGAGAAATGTGAATTAGAACACTAAAATTAAATTAAGAATAAAAAAATTTATTCTATTATTAAAGAAAAAAATGGTTCAAATGTTAAAATCTACATGACATTAAACTGCCCGCAAGTGGCTTGTGTTCTTAAATTTTAGTTCAATAGTTGGAGATGTTCTAATATGCTTACAACTTACATGATTCTTGGTAAGCTTTACTATATTTATACATATATAATCAGACGGTTTAAGGTATAGGATTAATATTTACTAGATTTGAGCACTACTATTTTGTAGGTACATTTATTAATTTATAAGTATGCATTATCAATATTAAACTTTTGATATTAATAATCATTTAAAAATATTTTTTAAATTATTATAAAATATAAATAATTTTTATAATAATTATTATAAAAGATATCTAATTTAACATATATTAAATTTTTTGATTTAACAACGATGTTATTCTCAATACATATATTATTTATTATTTTGAAAATATTCATGTTTCTAAATAGTCCACTAGCATTTTTAAATAATCATGAAATAAGGTTATAAGAAAATAAATATATTTAAAATTTTAAATATCATGTTATACAATAATAAATATCAATATAACTATACATCAATATATACGAATTATTCATTAACTCAAAGTCCTAAAATTTTAAGGTTTGATTACCTTTTTTGTTTTTATAATTATAAAAAAAATTCATTTTAGTACTTATAATTTAAAATATTTTATTTTAATATTTGTAGTTGTAAAAAATTTTCATTTTAGTACTTATAATTTTAAACATCTCATTTAAACTACTATAATTATATGTTTTTAACCGGTTAGTTCTTGTTGGCTAAAATATCTAATATTTTTATAGTTAAATTTTGTAAAACTATTATAAAACTAAAACTGATAGTAAAAAATTGTAGAAAAAAAATTAGACATTTTAAGTTCTATAACAGTTTTAAAACTTTTGGTATCTTTTTTACTTTTGAATTTAGGTTTTATCTATCCTTATTTTTGTTTGTTTTTCTCAATCCTTGTTTTCGCTGTTAGTTAATTATGAGTGGAGAAAAATCTGAACTTAAGTTGTTCACGAAGACTATTCAAGATCAATTAAAGGATTTAAATGAAAAATTGAATAATTTTAAATCCTCAGTTAAACCTAAGTCTAAGACGACACACATTTTAAGACAAGAAAAAATAAGATTTTCATTGTAGCACTAAAAGGAGAAAAAATAAATCAAGAAAAAATAATCATTTGAGAAATATTAAAGTGACAATTTCATCATTCTAAGATAAGAATGATCCATAATTATATTTAGAAAAGGAGAGAAAAATAAAAAAAGAAAAATAATTGAGAGAAAAAGAATTAAGAGAAAAAGAATTAAGAGAAAAAGAATTAAGAGAAAAAGTAATGAGACAAAAAGAATTGAGAAAAAAAAAAATAAGAGAAAAAGAATTGAGAGAAAAAAATAAGAGAAAAAGAAAAGGTTAGAGAAAAAGAAAAATATAATTATTTCTATACTAACCCATTGTTTGAATATGATGAATTATTTTTTAAGGAAATTGAAAAAATGATTTCAAAGGAGGAATACAGAGTGTTGTATTCTCCTAACCCTTTGTTCATAATTGATTATTCTCTTTTGAAAGAAATTGAAGAAATGGGATTTTAAAGGAAGAATGTAAAGTCTTATGTTATTTTAATCCTTTGTTTTTAAGTGATGATTATCTTTTAAAAAAAACTTGAAGAAAAACTTTCAAAGAAAAATGCAAAACATCAAACGAAAATGAACTTGAGCTTTCAAATATGCAATTGTAAGTCTTGAAAGAATTTAGTAGACGTTACAAGACTTCGAATCTTAGATTAGATATTTGATAACCTATTAAGGCTCTAAAAACTTATTAAATGAAAAAGAGATAAAGACAATTAGAGAGTAACCTAAAGTCAAGAATGCATATTAGGCTAAACTCGTGAATCACTTCGAAGAGGAAGAGAATAATATAAACCTAACAAAACTCAATCTAAAAATTGTCTCATGCCTACACCAAGATCATGACTAAGAAATTGTAAGAAATTAAAAAAGATATTTATTATTAGGATATATTATTTTAATGTTTGTTTTCTTTAATAGGGTGATGATCTTATTTTATTTTTTCAAATAAGATTATGATTTATTTAGGATTTGTTTTCTGTTATTGATTTTTTTAATTTTTTTTTTATAAATAAGAATCTATGTAAAAGAATCATAAAATTGAATGAATTAAGTATTTTATCTTTTGTGAAAACTTTCTTTTTTGTTCTTATATTAAATAACTTTGTAGTGTTGATTTTAGTGTGACATTGCGATTAGGATTATATTTCTTTGATTAAACGATTTTAGACATGATCAAATAGTTAACATATTATAATTATATGAACTAAAATATAATATTTTAAATAATAAGTTCTAAAATGAAATTTTTTTATAAATATAATAATTAAAATGAAACTTTTAAACTATAGGGTATTAAAATAAAATAATTTTTCAAATGTTTGAACAAAAAATAATTAAACCAAATTTTAAATATCACTCTTATACAAAATAAATTATTCATTAACTCAAAATATTAGACGGAGGGGATATATAATTCTTATGAATTTAACCTCCGGCAAGCTCTAGAATCTAAATCTAAACTGATTTTAAACCTGAGAACATTTCTCAAAAGCCCAGGGATGCAATTTTAGTTCGTTGCTATGCAATCAAGCGTATGATATGACCAAAAATCAAACTTACAACAACGAAGACTGGAAACAGGGATTTATTACGACGAAAAAAGAAAAAACATTTCAAATACATAAAGTTTATTACATCAATCAAAATACATTTGCATACTAATTCAACAGTGGCGGTTTGACGTTGTTGAAGACGGAACTTTGAGTATTTGAATCATTTGAAGTTCCCATGATGACGATGATGAGAGTCTTGTTCAGGTAAGTTTCCTTTGCAAGAAAACAGAGCAGCAATGAAGCGGACAAAGGTTTCAGCCATCATGCACTTCACCGATTTCCTGGGAGCAGGGATTACAGTGGCATTGACCTTGTTTCTCCACAAAGACCGAACCTTGTTCTTGTGTTGCTGTGTATGTGTATGCAACACCATGTTCCCAGCCTCCATTTTCACCAAACCGTGAGTGCTTCTTTTTCTCAAGGCTCTCTCTGTGTAATCTTCTTGTCTTTTTAAGGTTGTTGAAATTGAGACTTGAGTGGCATGGCATTTAAGTTGACCAAAACCATTGTCAATGGACTCTTGCTTCCAATATACATCAAACACGATAATTGTGTATGTATTCATATGAGAATTTCTTCTTAGTCACAAATTTTCTAAACGTCGATATCTACTTGTCAGCGTCATCAACTTGAATGCGCGCAGAAGTTGATTCACAGGTGGACCACACCTCATCAATGCATTATATATTCTCATGTCTGAAACAAATTTATACACGATCATGCAATTATTACCATCCAACACCTAGATTAATTTATGCACATTGTTTCATAATCCTGAGAATGCAGTTTTATTAAAAATATTTTAAAGAAAAATTTTGTTATTTATATTACTTTTACCTTTCTCAAAATAGATTTGTCTCGATCCAAGAATATATATGGTTTATATAAAAAAAAAATTATAAAATTACAGTAATTGATTCTTATCAATTTTTATCTAGCACATAATTAGATAGTATTAATTTTTTTTTATAAATTAAAAAATTTAACCACGTGTCCCAATAGACTAGTCAAACCATAACTAGTGTCCTCAACCATGTAAAAATTTTGCCTGTCTATACACCCTTGAGCTTTCTCTGCCTTTTGACCTTCCAGTTCTATTAGGGCAGAGCTACAACATGTCAAGAGCCCCTTTGTTTTTATTTTTATTTTATGAAAAATTATTTATTTCTAAATATTGTTTTAAAGAGTTTGAGTATTTGTTTAAGAAGAAAGTTGATTTCTAAAAATTTGATAAGTTGTTTTGAGTAATTTCTTAACAAAAGCAAAATATTATAACTACTTTTCAAATAAAAGTTGTTTTCAAAATTGTACAAAATAAAATATAATTTGTATTTTTTATAAAATCTCTAAAAGTAAATCTCTTTTTGTAACTTCTCAAAAAATTTTAAGTCAAGCCATGGAAAAACAGACATGGTCTTGACTTGTCTTACTTAACTTCATTATTGTTCCAAGTCAATAGCCATCAATATTTTTCGGATAAAATAGCTTAAGAAAGGAAACAAGAATTTGGGAGAAATAAAGCCAAGGGCCCATTGTCTTTGAGGTTAATTTACAGAAACTTAAAATCAAATGATGTATCATTATCATTGTTGTTGAGTTTAATACGGAGCTGAAATATTGCCTTTTTCACCTAAGACGGTTCCAACTTGACCCTCCATATCAATGTGTAGAATATGCACACAGACAAAATTTGTTAACAAGAAAGTCGTGAGTTTTAGTGAATTAAAGTCAGCACAATCCTTGCAATTCAACCTGTTGTGAGTTGTAAACTACGGATTGTGGGTACACACGCATATTAGGTAAATTATTGATTATGACCTATGGGAGTTATAAAATGATATTAGATAGTAATTATATGCGTTTAATTATTATTTGACATGTTGATTATATTTAATTTTTTAAAAATAGAAGAATCATACTATTAGTAACTTATTAAATTAAAATATAGTTTAGTAACCAATTAATTAATATATAAGTTATTTTATAAATATAAGTTATAATTATATTTCTTTTTAATGGTTCAAGCTAGATAATTAGATTTTAAGGTAAAGTAATCTCGTTATAAATATCTCACTATTGTTTTAAACTATTTGTTGTTATAACAATCTCTTTTTATAATTTAAAATGTGGTATTAACTTATTGTCATTGTAACAACTTATTTTATAAGTTTAAGTATAAAAGAATATTATATAAATTTTTATTAAAGTTTAAGTTGCTCTGATGATTTACTAAAATAATATTTATTAAAACAAGTATTTTAATTATAAATTTTAAAAAATAAATTTTTATAAGAATTTATTTAAATGCATGTATTAACATAAGTCAAGATAGCTACACAATAACTATAGTTAATGATTTTAAATCACTAATTAACCACAACATAAATATGGATGTTCTCAAATTATCTTGTTATGTGTGTTACATGTTTATTAGTTTCATATCTCACCCCCATTTTGTTTTGTTCCTTGGTTGTGGTCATGTGTGACACCAAGCAAAGGGTTAACAAGCAATATAATAAGAAGACCACTCAAGAAATTAGAAGTAGAAACATCAAGGTAATTAAGAAGATAGAACATCTCACACGAAGATTGCTTTTGTCAAAATATCTTTGGTTGCAGACACTTGACTAAATATATCTCTAAGGTAGATACCCTTAGCAAATACAATTTATATTATTTTCGATGGGTGTTTGGGATTCGGTAAATTTTTATTTCAATGATGGTTGGTTGGGTGGAAACTAGTTAGTTTATTTGGATGAGAATATTTTATGTAATAAATTTTTAAGTAAACATGTTAGACTTAATTATAATAACAAAACATGCATGAAGCATTTTTCTTCATTGCATAAAATGTTTTGTACATTCCATACCCTAATATCCTATATTTAATTGTTATCAGGTATTGATGGCAATGTCATGATTTAAGTTTTCATTTAATTTTTGTACGATTATTAAGGAGTTCATATTTACAGAAGTTGATTTATGAATTGTATACTTAATTATATGAATTGTCTCTCAAGTACCTATAGACACAGTCACTTTAAGTGATTAATCTTTTGTATTTTTCTCCACTACTTGAATACATGCATGTATCCTATTTCTTTTCTCAAGCTCCATATTTTATAAATTGAAATGTAAATTTATAAATATATAAAAAAATTATTCGACACTTTGCTAACTATGATTTAAATACATTTATTTTTCCATTTTTAAACTTAAACTAGTTAAGTTCCTATCCTAACAAGTCAGCTCGTTATACTTTTTTCTAATATTAACTCATTTTTAATATAAGGACAACAAAAATACATAAATTTTAGGCTAAATATAAATTTTACTATCTTATTTTATTTAATTTATAATTTTAATTTCTTATAAAAAAAAATAAAAATATTAAATTTTTCTATTTATAAAAATAATTTTTTTTATTTAATAGATAACTTTTACAGTATTGATAAAAAAATCAATCACTAAATTATTGACTTGACACTATAACATATATTAAAAATTTTGATTAATATAATATTTAATTTAATAAGAATTTAATTAAAAAAATATTAATTATTAAAAAAAACTCTTTAAATCACCCAAAAAATATAAGATTATGGTGTTATGTGAACAATATAGCCATCAATATTTTCTTATTAATGATCAATATCTTGAAAATTGAAGATTGAATCAAATTTTTTAATTTTGAAAAAAAAAATCAAGTGCCCATTTTTTCAATAAAAAATTAAAATAACACATATTGTGTAATAAGAAACAAATATTTTTATTTTAATGTAAATTTAAAATAATTTATCTGACTTAACCAACATGAAACTTTATTCCCTTTGAATTTAAAGATTTTTGAAATACCCAATAATTCACATAGCAATCCTCATGCACAAAGTTATGAATGAAAATTGCAGTAAAATTTATAAGGTTTATGAATAAATTGTCAATACTAATAGTCAAGATATACATAATGACATCATCCTTTGTAACTGTGTCATCTCGCATCTCATATCAATTATCAATCTAAAGTCCAAATTAGAATAAGGAAAAAGAAGACGTAAAGAAGACAATATTTATGTTATAAGGTTTATGAATAAATTGTTAAGACTAGTAGTTAAGATATACATAATGACATTATCTTTCGTAACTGTGTCATCTCCCATCTCATATCAATTACCAATCTAAACTCAAAATTCGGCTAAGGAAAAAGAAGACGTGAAGATGACATTAATAATGCGTTTATTTGCACTTGTCAATATAATTGTTTACATTGTTAATGTATTTTTCTATAATAAATCAGAAATTAATAATTATCACATTCATTGTTTTTGAAGATTCTTACTTTTAGACACATTTTTAAACTAAGGCTAACTTAATGGTGTACGATAATTAAAATAAATTTTAAGAATTTTTTATTTAAATAAAAAATTCTATGTTAAATTTTTTAGTCAATATTTATGACTTTTTTTAACATATATAACTTCTTTTGTTTTATAAAAGTTAAAAATAAATAATTTTGTATTGATAAACTTAAAATTTGAACTTCAATTATTTTAGTATTGGTTCGGCACTGTTTCAAACATGCGTGCGCCAGTTATTTCAGATCCAGAATTTATAAACATTAATTTGGACGGTTCATATAGAGTCACTGTCGTTGAATTGGAGTAACGAGTCAACTCACATGCAATCTACATTCACTTTCAACGAAGAAAACAAAAATTTCAGATGCCAGTTCAGATGAAATTGATCACATTTTGGACCATGAAATTGAAAATAAGAGAAGTAACATATCCATAACAATTACTTTTTTAAACTGCAATCGTCATATATCTTTTTCCCATATTTTTTTCACGGATATTATGTAATGTTTAATTAATCTTACAAACATAATCTATATATCTCATTTTATTTCACCAATTTGGATTCACAGAATGGAAAATGGATGAAGCAAAAGGTAACGCCATTGTTTAGTTAAAGAAAAATATGAGAGTCAGATTTTTTTTTTCATCAAAACTTTGAACAAAAACTAATTTGGTGTAAAAGTTGAAAATTGGGGGAATAAATTGAGCCGCGCCACAGTCAAACCCATATCTTTTGTTTGTCACTGAGAATCTATCGCGCTAGCTGTCGTCGGATTTGGAGGAATTTTCATACAATAATACTTTCAAGTTTCAAGGAATATTAACTCTATCATTTAATCATATAACTAAAATTCACTCATCTCTCTCTCGTATAATATACTATATATTACTGTAATCTTTGTAAAAAAAACACAGAAATTAATCCAATAACAATTTTACTAAATATTACATAAAAAATCTATTCAAACATACAATTAACTAATTAACTTATATAATTTATAAATATTTTAAAACTTAAATAACATTTTAATCCTAATAAATAAATTTTTTTAGTCATTTAAATATTATTATTTTTAATTCTTATGTTTAAGAATCATCTTTAAATGATAACATGAAATTATTTTTATCAAACTGTATCTTTAAATCTCTTATTAATTAGTTTAGCATTTTTAACTATTTTGAACATAAATGGATTTAAAAACATAATTTATCGAAAAAATTGTCCACTCTCTAAAGATGTGATAAGTCATTAGACCATCAAAATCACTATTATGTCATATGCTAACATTGTTATTTAAACATAAAAATTAAAATGAAAATGTTTAGATCTTTAATTGATTAAAATTAAAAAAATTAAAAGATTAAAATAAAAAATATTGTATTTTATAAAGACTAAAAGATTATTTAAGTCATATTTTAATCAATTAAAACTTCATAATTGTATTAAAAAAAACTCCACAAAAATAATATCATTAGAGAATTTCAAAATTTTCTAGAATACTTTTTTACACGTTCACCAATAAGACAATATCTCTTTGTGAGTGAACGTTCACTTTTACCAATGGATTTCTCACCATCAACAAAAGAAGATAATGATGTCAAGTTTTTCTCTATCTCATATTTGTATATGATAATCAATGTTTTCTAGTTGTTACCCATTAAGAGAGGAAATAAAATAAAGAGATTCACAATCCTTTGTATCTTTAGTTTTACATCTAAGTGTTAAGTAGTGAGCCCCCTTCTTATGTTGAGAAAGATCCAAAATTAAGAAGTCTATTAAGTTTCTCACTTAATTAAATAGGAAGAGACATGAGAAAAGATATAGACATTTAAGTTTCAAACAAGAAAAAACACTAATAGTTTAAGAGAGAAGAAGAAAGAAAGTAATTTTTGCTCACATACAAGGCAGTCATCGTAAAATCGCAACTGCAGACTTGTTCACCGCTAGATCGAGTTCAAATTTTGACAAAAAATTCCTTACATCTAGTTTTTTATTATAAACAATTGGATCGTGAAAATGACATCTAAGTTGTGAGATATTTAGTTCGCATAATAACTTTATTCTTTAAGATTTTTCATCTTCTTAGTTTTCTATTTGTAATCTTTATAACATTGTTGTTTGTCTTGCTATCAATACTCTTTTATCCAATTGATTGAGACTCTTTTGTACCCTTTTTTTTATCATCATAGTAAAGTTATTTCTTTGACTTAAATGACTTGTGATTTTTTACCTTATTTTGAGAGGAATTTTTTCACGTTAAAAAAATTTGATATCTTTTATGTGATTGTGATGATTTGTTATTGTTATTTATTTATTGTTGCTTCTCACGAATTCTTGCAAGTTAAGAGGGGATTTATTTTTGCTAAATTTACTCTGTGATTGAGTTCCTTGTTGTTATTGTGTTGTTGTCCCTTTATCACTAAGGTGGAGGAATAAAATTTTGTAGGACCTATTCACCATTTTTTCAAATTTTCTCCCACTTAGAGATGTCAACTTGGCCTAGTTCATTTCCTTTAAACTTGACCCATGTGAACCAAGGCCAAAAGGTCCATTTATAAAAAAAAAAAAAAAACTCATAAAACCAAAAGGCCTAGAAAACCTAAAGGGTTTCACATGGGCACTCCTATAACTCTAATTTTTTTCCTACTTTTTTATTTTTTTTCCTAAAAATATTTGAAGAAAAAGTCCATTTGATCAAACCCTAAATGATAAATGAATAACCATCCAAGTAAACAATTAAAATTTTTTAGAATGTTTTTCGTTTTTATTGTTTATCTTACTTTATTTTACTTCTTTTGATGAAAATTTTGTTTATGTATGGTGAGTTGATACAAATAAGGGGTTTGGTAAGGGAGCATTTTGTTGTTGCATTCATTTTCATGGAAAAGCAACCTTCTAGTTGACCAATGTAAAAATTTGGATAAGTTTTGTTTGTGTGTGGTGCATTGTTTGTAGTAGATGAAAGGGTTTCACATGGGAGTAGTTCGCAGTTGGATTTCACTTTCAAGAAAAAATAATCTTTTTATTCTTTGAATAATTTTTGGGGTTGAAAATGAAATAATTTGTTCCTTTTTGAGTTACTTTGATAAGATTGCTCTTGGAAAGCATTATTTTTTAATCTTGATATGAATTTCACAACTTTGTGTGCGCATCTTTGTTTTGTTTTTTTTTGCTAGACAATATTCAAAAAAATCTCTTCACGCGCATATTATTTAGAAATGAATTATGTAAAATTGAATTATGTGATGAATTAAAGTTGATGTACCATGCTGATGAGGTTTATACGATGAATTGCTTATTTTTTTCTTTTCTTCGACATTTGTCATGGCACTCTCTCATGTGCCTCCTCAACACCCTACTTTTTAACAACAAAAACATTTTATAAAGAGACCAAACAAACATCATTGGTTTTGTTATTTGTAATAGTACTTGGAATATAACATTTTGGTTCCTAGTATGGCTTAACAAAACCACTTACTACAAATCCTGAAGCAGGAATTTCCATTGTAAAAGTCATATGGATATCCCTAAAGAAACCAATTGCACAAACGCATCTGTGATGAATGGTCAAAGTTCAAACAAGGCTTTTACTTTTACAAATACTGATGACCCCACGTGTTTTTTCTTATGTTATGTCAAAGACAGATAAGATCATGTCATGTGACATGATTCATGTCTATGTCGCAGGAATCTATTATCACATACTAGATTTGTTTGTGTTGAACATATGTATCAATAACTATCTAGTTTTAAGACTATTATTTTTTTATTTATTAGTAATTATGACAATGGTTATTGTTTAGGAAACTTTCCTTCTATTACAAATTTGTATTTAAAACAAATTTCTTTTTATTACAAATATATATTTAAAACATATTCCTTTCTATTACAGAATCTATATTTAAAAATAGTTATAATTCAATAAAACATATTGCATTCTCCCACCTCCTTGTGAGTTATGCCAGCTTTCTCCATCAAAGTAGTATTCTAAGCTTTCTTCTTTAGATGGACTTGTGAGTGAACTAACTAAAACCCATCACTAAAAGTCTAAACACCTTGCTTCAATTCATTAAATAGATGGAGTTTGAAATACCGTATACAATGCTTGCACCACTTGTATTTAACTGTGAAGAATATTATATTTGGGCAGCAAGAATAAAGGCACATCTGGAGTCAATTAATGATTGGGAAGTAGTGGAGGAAGACTACGAAGTTCCTCCTTTACCAGATAATCCAACAATAGCGCAGATGATAAATCCCAAGGAGAGGAAAGGAAAAAAAGTCAAAGGCAAAAGCTTCTTTGTTTGTTGTTGTCTTTAAAGACATTTTCATTAGAATCATGACAATCAATTTAGCATTCAAAATTTGGAAATTCTTGAAGGATGAATATGAAGGAGATTATAGGATTAAGAGAATGCAATCCCTAAATCTGATTCGAGAATTTGAAATGTAGACAATGAAGGAATCTAAAACAATTAAAAAGTGTGCTAATAAGCTTCTTGGCATTACTAATAGAGTAAGATTGTTTGGTTCTCCATTCTTTGATTCACAAATTGTTGAGAAAATATTGGTGATTGTCCTTGAAAAAATTGAGCCTACCATTATTTTCTTGAAAAACACTAAGGATGTATCAAAACTTACCTTGACAAAACTAGTAACGCTTTGTAAGCCTATGAACAAAGAAGAATGATGAGGGTTGAGGGATATGTGAAAGGAGCATTGCAAGCCAAATTGCAAATTAACCAAGGAGAGAAAAATAAGTGAAAGAAAAACAAGAAGAAAAATTTCAGCACACTAGAAACAACTACTAATACCAACAAAAATAATTGAGACAAAAACAAAGGTTTTCCTCCTTGCAAGCCTTGTGGAAAAATAGGTCGTCCTCCTTTCAAATGTTGGAGAAAACTTAATGTTAAGTGTGAAAAGTGCAACAAGTTAAGTCATCATCTAAGAATTTGCCAAAGCAATCTTCAACACAAGAATGAGGCTCAAGTTGTAGATCAACAAGAGGAGGAGCTATTGTTTATAGGAACATGTTTCTCAAGCAATAGCTCAAGTGAATGTTAGTTGGTGGATAGTGGTTGTACCAACCACTTGACTTATGATGAAGAAATTTTTAAAGAATAGGACATATCACACATATCAAAAGTTAGAATTGGCAATGGTGATCTCATAATTGTTAAAGGAAATGAGACTGTAGTCATTGAAAATTGTGTGGGTACAAAATTAATTTATATGTTGTATGTACTTGAGATAAATCAAAACTTGCTAGGTGTGGGTCAATTAGTTGAGAAGGAATTTAAGGTCATCTTTCAAAATAAACACTACTTGATTAAAGATATTAATGATAAGAAAATTTTCAGGATCAAAATGAGAGGCAAAAGTTTCTCATTTGATCCAATGGAGGAGGACCAAGCTGCTTATCTAGCTACTGTAAACAATATATAGACTTGGCACAAAATATTGGGTCATTTTCATCATGTCGTCGTGTTGAATATGCAATGAAGGCAGTTGGTTGATGGCTTACCGCACTTTGATTTTCAGTTACCAAGCTATGAGGCTTGTCAATATGGGAAGCAAGCAAGACTACCATTCAAATAAGCAACCTAGAGAGAAACAAGGAAGTTATAGCTAATCCACACATATTTGAATAAACCTTGAAGGACTATTTCACTTAAAGAAAGTAAATATTACATCATTTTTATAAATGATTTCACTAGAATGTGTTGGATTTACTTTCTCAAATCAAAGGCAGAGGTTGCAGGTGTATTTTGGAGATTTAAGTAGTGGATTGAAAAGCAAAGTGGTTGCATGATTCAAGCATTGAGGTTTAATAATGAGAAGAAGTACACTTCAGAACAATTCACCATGTTTTGTGATGAAACAAGCATTGAGCATCAATTAACAACTCTTTGCATTCCTCAACAAAATGGGATTAGTGAAAAAAAGAATCAGATGATAATGGAAATGTTTAGATGTATGATTCATAATGAAATATTGGGCGAAGGCTGCAAACACTATAGTTTTTCTGCTACATAAACTTCCCACCAAAGCAGTAGGTGAGAAGACTCCTTTTAAGGCTTGGTATGGTTATAAACCCTTCTTGAAATATATCAAAGTATTTGGATGCTTGTTTTTTACTTATACGCCACATGTTAAGAGAGATAAGCTAGACAAGAAGGCTAAACTTGGTATTTTCGTAGGATATAGCTCGGTATCTACAACTTATAGAGTTTTCCAACCTCACACAAAGAAAATTTTGATAAGTAGGGATGTGTACTTCATAAAAAATGAGCAATAAAACTAGAATCATGCTGAAAAGATGTCAATAGCTAACCCTTTTCAAAATAAGGATGAGCTTATTAATGATGCATATGTAAGAGGCACTAGATTGTTCTCATATATCTATGAAAGATACAATGTAGAAGTTCTTGAACCTACAAGATATTGTGATGCAATCGAGGATCTCAAATGGAAGCCTGCAATGTAGGAAGAACTTACAATGATTGATAAAAATTAGACTTGGAAACTCGTTGAAAGGCCTAAAAATCGGAAAGTCATAGGTGTGAAATGGGTGTTTAAAACATAGCTAAATGTTGATGGTTCAATTAACAAGCACAAAGCAAGGTTAATTGTGAAAGGGTATGCTTAAATTTTTGGAGTAGATTACTTTGATACATTTGAACCAGTTGCAAGGCAAGATACAATTAGGATGTTGCTAACTAATGCAGCACGAAAGGGATAGAAAATTGATGTCAAGCTAGCTTTCTTAAACAAATTTTTTGAGGAAGAAATCTTTGTTGAGCAACTTAAAGGTTTCTTTGTGAAAGCACATTCAGACAAAGTCTATCTATTAAAGAAGGCTTTATATGGGTTGAAACAAGCCCTAAGAGCATGGTACAATAGAATTGATTAATACTTGTCAAGGCTACGCTTTGTTAAAAGTCTTAGAGTGTACTTTCAAGATTTCTCAATTGTGTAAAAGAGTCTCATTTGAAAGCAGTAAAAAGAGTGTTGAGGTATGTCAAGGGGAATTTAAATTATGGCATCAAGTTCAGTAAATCAAAAGATTTCAAGTTGCAAGGTTATTTTAATAGTGATTGAGCAAAATGTTCAAATGACATGAAAGACACATGTTAGATATTTTTCTTTAATTCGGCAAGTGTACCGATTCAATTGTAATATAGTACTTTTTCAAGTACGAATGTCGT